>JARVZY010000772.1:0-39924 GCA_030686995.1 Artemisia argyi | reverse complement strand
CTCATGGACGGAAGCAACTGAGGGTAATTATTACAACGATCATCAAGTACTCTTACACACACAGTTTCAAGATAACTCCATACTTTGTCTACAAAGCTAACAGGCATATCAGATATGGTGTTCACTTTTCTTTGGAGCAAACACAGGAACACTGAGTGAGGAAGGAAATTTGGCAACCTGATTCCATTAGCTTCCTCCAAAACCTTCATTTCCTCAACTAGAAAATCTTCAGAAAACTTGATACTCGTGTTAAGTTCTCTTGAGAACTCATCTAGCATTTCAACCAGCCGAGCATTGCAATGCATTTGGTTATCATCTTCATATTGGTCAAACTCGCCTCGGATCAAGATCCTTTGAAGTGTTTCTTTAATGGAACCAACTATTTGCATAAATGCAACAATCGCATCAGGAACAGTTGTAAGCGTTATTGGTAATTTGTTGAGGTCAGAAATAGAAGCATTGAGCCTCTCATCGATCTTTTTCACAATGTCTGGCAAACATTTCGAAATTATCTCTGACTGGATTTGCACAAGCTTGTTCGCCAAAACAGGAATACTTACCATGGAACTGTCAATGTTGGACAACAAAGGGTGAGTATCAAAAAGTTGACGTTCTTGGAATCGAGCTTCATCATACGTTTCATCATTGATCCGGTTTCTAACACAGGTGTAACCAAGGCCAATATTTACATCATTTGCCATAACTTTCTCGAGTAGGCCATTTGGGGATATGTCACATTTGGTAACGACTGCCAGTGTCCTCTCCCCGGTACTGTCCACACGTCGTGACATGCAAATTGATTCACATGTTGTGAAATCAACCGAAGCAGGAAGAACATTCAATATGATACTCTCTTCTGGCTCGATGTACTCCATTATCATACCTTCAAACAATAATAAAATAAATGACTTTATTAGGAATATTTGATGTAGTTTTTGTTTACTATAATTATTGTATAAAATAAGTACAGTAAAACCTCTATAAATAAATATTCGATAAATTAATAACCTCGATAAAATTAATAATTTGTCCGGTCACAACTTGGGACCAATACAAATTTGGACCCCAATCGATAAAATAATAAGATAATAATATTTTGAAACTCCAGTGTATATATATTAGTCCAAACGAAATTATAAATTAATAATTACTAAAAATTATATATCTATGTATATATGCGTGTGTGTGTGAGAGATACACTTCAAACTAAGATAATTTAGTAAATAATGAATTCATTGTGACTTGTTATTTTTTGTTGAATTTCAAATCTTTATTGAGTTTATATCAAAAACTCCTTATTGCACTAAAGTGTTGGTGTGTTGTCTTCTCGTATTACAACAAAAAGTGCTACTTTTATTTTCATAAAGTGTGAATATGAATTCATAAAATTTTAAGTGGAACTTATTTTTCAAATTTATTTTTCATCTCTAACGAGTATACATTGTATCTAGTATATTACACTTGAAAATTTAAAGATCATATGTAAAACCTCTTTAAATTAATAAATTATTAATTTATCGATATAATAATATTTCGGTAAATTAATAAAATATCTCGATCCTAACACTATTAATTTATAGAGGTTTTACTGTAGCCAATATATAATTTCCTGAGTAACTTGCGTTTATTTTTGCAAAAACCAAAGGGTTGGCTTGAACTATTTTTGTTTAGAAGTGATTTGCAATTTGGATTGCGCTTTGAATATAGGAGGTAATTTGTAGAAAACAATATCACCATCTCCCGAAATCCCATTAGTTAATCTTTCATGAAATACAAATTTTGATAGGGACAAAAGGAAGATCTGGTATTCTGACAAAAGAAGGTCCGAAGGTAATCCGTCTCCAATAGTCGGTACTCCGTCGCTCGTAACGACGGACTACCGCTGGATTAGTGACGTAAGATTATATGTCGGTAGTCCCTCGATCATTATCATTATCATTATCTATAGAAATAAACACATACATATGATCACACGTACATATATATGTGAATATATGTATACGTGGATATCTGTATATGTAAGTAAATTCCATCGTTAAAATTTATTACTGAAGACAATATTATCTACATAAGTTTTGCATCAGTGTTCCATAGCTATACCGTTACCAATGCATTTTACCGTTAGTTTACCTCAATTTTCTAATTGTGAAAGTAAATTTTGTAATTACTGAAGGTAAAAATGAAACAATTAGAGGAAACTCAAACTCTTATACTCGTATTATGTGAATAATATTTTGTATACCTTTTGTTTTAATGTGTTAGATTAGAGATATCTTTTAAGAGCCTAGATTCAAATATCATATATTCATATGCATAAACGTACCAGAAATTTGTTCATAAATGTCATCTGGTTGATCACCAATGGGAACCCGAGTGATTCCAGGCAAATCAACCATAGTAAGATCCGGAACACCTTTCTTCTTAACCATCAAAGTCAATGGTACATTCGCTATACCTTTATAATTTCCAGCAACCTCAACCGTAGCCTTCTCAATAGCTTCGGATATCCTGCTTTCATCCACGATATTAACCGTTTCATTTTTATACTCCAATACAAACTCTGGTACATCATCTGGATGGTGCTGAAGCCTCATTATAAGAGGTACTCTAGTACATATCTCTTGTCCACGAGGCAAACTTATGCCTGCTAGTGATTCTAGTACGCTAGACTTGCCAGATGATTGATCTCCAACTACAACGATGGTTGGAAGTGCGATGCCTTCTTGGGTGATGTTGAGACTACGAAGCTTGTCAACTGCGTCAAGTATGGGACGTATTTTGGCATTAAAAGAGGAAACGAGCGGTGGGAAGTTTTGTTTGTGATCATGGAAATCATTGGTTGTTGTGGTATCGATTTTCACTTGTCGTGTGACGTTGGTGCTGATTACCATTGTTGCCGGAGGATGAGAATGAATGTAATGCTCTTAGAATGATTGCAAGGATCTTTATGTTTTTTTGCAAATATTTGTCTAGTGATGATATAGCAAGATTATTTCATAGAAAAAGTGTACGGATAAAGTGTCAAAGTTTAGAGGAAATATGCGTAGGTAGAAAGCGTCTCTAGAGATGCTGGATTATCATTCATTTGATTTTATTCCTAAAATCTCCCGTACATATAGATGATAAATTTTGAAATTTCTTTACACGAAAAACAAGTTACATAGTAACCGAAAAGTTATAAATTGATCCACAACCTCCATAATACACACTACTACTATTAGGATGGTGGCAGTCGTGCCTCCCAAAAAACTCATATCTCTCAAACCCACCAATAATATCATTCCATCTCGTTCCACCTCATTTATACTTTTTTCATACCTTCCAACCCTTTTTAGTGGCAACCATGTATTTTTCATACCTTCCAACTAATCAACTAATTTTATTTTTTTATTTTTTATTTTCATAAATTATATTAATCAATTTAATAAAAACATAAATATTTCATTAATAATTAAAATAACATTACATAATACTCGGGAAAAAAAACATAATTATATCTAAAAATCGGTAGGCCATCCATATTTCTCCGCGTACTGACGTTTTTTGGCAATAACGATTTGTCACATAACCGGATTGGTTATGTGTTCGTGCGGCTCGTTATAGAATTTCATTGCCCGAACAAAAGCCTTTTCTTCAGCATTAGCGAGTTGTGTCGCCACCAACTTTGCGGTCAATTGATCCTTTGTACGTTTTTCTTCCCTCGCCTCATCCAACTTTGCGGTCACACCCACTCTCACGAATGCGAGTCTACAATTATAGAAGTATATAAATTAACACAAGTATATAGTTTAAAAATTACTTGTTGGATGTATAGCCCGTTAAAGACACCCATTGCGTGATTCATATGTTTCCACTTTGTGTTCAAGCTATGATGAGTTCGCTTAGCATCTTTAATGGTGGTCTTGAAATGCTCCAAAATTCTTTCCCAAAACTTATCTCTACCTTGTTCATTCCCGACTTTTCTACATGTCGAGATATGAATCCACGATTTAGCCAAAGCAACCTCTTCGTCCGACGTCCAAGGCTTTTTATCCGCTTTAGTTTTCCCTTTACCGACTTGAACATCTTCATCTAAAAAAAATTATAACGTATACAAAAAATATATATATAACGTATATAAAAAAATATAACGTATAAAAAAAATATATAACGTATATAAAAATAAAATATATACCAATTTGAGTTTTTGGTTGCGTATCGGGAACAATCTCAACATCATCATCGTCTTCATCATATAGAGGTAGTTCGCCTTCCACACTTGGTTCACGCCATGAAGGACCTTCACGGTAGTCACCAAACGGGTTGAAGTCACTCGCCATTGATATGTTATATTGGCTTGGATTCATCGGTGGTGGAGGTTGGGGATAGTTAAACGATTGAGGGTATTGTTGATGTATCGGTGGTGGAGGTTGGGGATAATAGCCCGATTGAGGGTATTGTGGATACATCGGTGGTGGAGCTTGCGGACGAACACGACCACGATTGCCACGTCCACGACCTTTTTGTGATGATGAAACACATTTTGGTTTGCTTGGATCCATGATAAAAATATATGTGTTTTAAAATGTATGTATTTAAATTGAAAGTATGAAAATGGAGGTTTTTAGTTTAGTACATAAAGGAATTTTTTTTCTTGTGCCAACGTTCCAATTTGGCTCCAACGGATACATTTTCAACGTTACAATTCCCAAACCACCGAAGCATATATTGTCGTTGGAAGGATGCCCACTAACTAGGAGTATAACTTTACCTTTTTTCTTTTTTCTTTTTTTCTTTTTTCCTTTTTTTCATTTCATTTTTTTTGTGCAGTTTACTTTACTTTATTTAAAATATATGCTTTATAAGCTTGGAGGTGTCTGGGTGACGAGGGGGTAGAATGGCTGACTTGCCTCTTCAATAAGATCTTCTCAGGGGATAAGATGCCAGAAGAATGGAGACTCAGTGAAGTCATCCCCATCTACAAGAACAAGGGGGACGTGCAAGTGTGTAGCAACTATAGGGGCATTAAGCTTCTTAGCCATACTATAAAGCTTTGGGAGAGAGTTATCGAGAGAAGGTTGAGAAGGGAGACGATGGTGTTTGAAAACCAATTTGGTTTTATGCCCCAAAGTTCTACGATGGAGGCTATCCACCTCCTCAGGTGTCTCATGGAGAAGTACAGAGAAAGACAGAAGGATCTGCATTTGCCATTTATCGACCTTGAGAAGGCATATGATAGTGTCCCACGAGAGTTGATCTGGAGAACCCTAATTGATAAAGGTACCCCAAGGAGATACGTTAGGGTCATTAAAGATATGTATGAGGGGGCTAAGACCCGTGTTCGGACCACTATGTGGATCTCAGAGTTTTTCCCTGTGGAAGTTGGGCTCCACCAGGGGTCTGCCATTAGCCCTTACCTTTTCGCCCTGATTCTAGATGAGTTGTCTCGAGGGATACAATAGGGCATCCCATGGTGCATGATTTTTGCTGATGACATTGTGTTGGTGGCAGAATCAGCGGAAGGGCTAAACAACAGACTTGAGCTATGGAGAGAGGCACTTGAAGAGAATGGCCTCCGGGTGAGCAGAGAGAATACTGAATACCTGAGATGTGATTTTGGGAGGATCGAGATAGGCCACCACGAAGATATTGATATTCGTATCGGTGACCAGATCCTGCCACCCAAGGCGTCGTTCAGATATCTGGGCTCGATGATTCACAAATCAGGGAGGATTGATGAGGACGTAACCCACCGGATTAGAGCAGGTTGGGCGAGATGGAGGGCGGCGTCGGGAGTCCTTTGTGACAGGAAAGTCCCCTTTAAGTTAAAGGGAAAATTCTATACGGTGGCGATTAGACCTGCTATGTTGTACGGGTCTGAGTGTTGGCCCATCACCAAGGCCCAGGCTAACAGGGTAGAAGTGGCGGAACTAAGAATGCTTAGATGGACTTGTTGTAAGACCTTGCGTGACATGATCCCAAACGGAGTCTTCAGAGCAGAACTCGAAGTAGAGAACATTATCGCGAAGATGAGGGAAGGTAGGTTGAGGTAATTCGGTCATGTCAGGAGGATGCCACAATCAGCGCCAGTTAGAAGATTTGAAGCCCTTGTAGTCGATGGCGTGAGAAGAAGGGGTAGACCCAAACTCAGATGGGAAGATAGACTTAAGCTCGATATGAAGGAGCGTCTCTTGTCCGAGGACATGACCTCAGATCGGAAGGCGTGGAGAGATATAATTAGGATTGGCGGGTAGTACCGGCTAGGTGTTTAGTGGGTTTAGGCTATTTTGGGCGCTTAGTGGGCTAGCTGCTTTGTCTTAGTTTAGGCCCCGTGCGTTGCTTTTCTTGTTTTTGTGTTTCTCCCCTAGGGTTTGCCTGCTTTTCTTGCCCCTTGCGGGGTTTTTTTTATTTATTTATAACTTTGCCTCAGCTTTAGGCCCATTGCGCTGCTTTGCTCTGCTTTGTTTGCTTCCTTTGGTTTGTTTGCTTTGCTCTGCTTGTTGTCCTTGCCTTTTGCTTTCTTATTTTTCTACCACTTGCACACCTGTATTTGCCGGAGGTCTCGTTGGAAGCAGTCGCCCTACTCCCGGGTTTATCCTGGGTAGGGGTAGGATCTGTCTACATTATACCTCCCCCATACCCTGCCTCGGCGGGATTGGGTTTTGTTGTTGTTGTTGTTGATATGCTTTATAAGCTTCTTTTAAATCACCTAGTCACGGTCAGCCCTAAATCCCGTTAATCACGGATACAATAGTCATTGATTGGCAAAAAGAGTGATATAAAAAATAAAAATAAAAGAAATGATTAGCATGCCTAAAACTTGTGTCTAAACTTATGCCTAAAACTACATGTAAATCATTTATTGGTGCTAAGCTGGGGCCCACTGTCTCATAAACCAATCAACTAATGACATGCATGTTTAGGCATAAGTTTAGCCATATATTTAGTCATACCAATTATTTCTCTAAAAATAAAGAGGTAGTCAATTGACAACATTTTTCTATTTTTACTTTTCGTTCTAGATAGAAATTATTTTTTGGAATTAGCGTATGACTCAAACAAAACATAAAAGTAACGTACTAAAGTAGAAGTTGAATTTATAAGAGTTTCCGGTTTCAAATACGCCGAGCCGTTTAGCATCTAAATTACATAAAGGTGTCGTGTCTTGGTTGATGATAGTATTACAAAATAGATTATGTGAGGGGTATTAGATGATAGATTATATGTTAGGCGGTCCAAGCTTGTTTGCGGGTTTGGGTCTATAAGATTTATTTAGAGTTTTTAGTATCTTTTATGTAATGTATTATAAATGCATATCAATAATAAAACACATCTCACGAGGTTTACAATATTTAATATAGCGGTAAGAATACTAGCCTTTCAAAGAGGAGGTCAAGAGTTCGAATCCAGCAAGGAGAAAATTAATCCCCTTGTGGCCACGGGCTCATTTACGTCGACTCCTGGCTATCCAAAAGGGTAGCACCCTAGGATTAGTCGGCTCACAATATCGAATCTAAAAACCTTAGATAAATCTTATGGACCTAAACCCACAGACATGTTTGGATCAACTAACCTAATCTATTATCTAATAAGGGGTGTTTGTTAAGCCTGGCTCTATTCCTCTTTCACCACTCTATCTCCTTCTATATAATACTCCCTCTATCCCATATTAATTGTCATGTTTGACTTTTTTTAAGTTTTTCTTTTCAAACTTTGACCTTAACTATATCTTTTTGTGTTAGATAATAATTGATGCAAAATATATGAATGGATTGAGTTTCAAATATATTTTCTTTGACATAATTTTCATCAAGTATTATATAACACAAACAAAAATATTTAAGTTTAAAGTTGAAAAAGAAATGCCGTAAAAGTCGAAACATGACAGCTAATATGGGACGGAGGGAGTATATACTAGCCTCAAGGCCCGCTCGATGGGCGTCTAGCTTTTGAAATTGTTTATAAGATTACAAAAATAGTAAAATGCTTGATAAAATAATGTTAAACCAATGTTATAAATGGCGTGAGGCGTGGCGTGGCGGCAAGGCCACGCCTCAAGCCTTACGCGCCATGGCGAAGCCATGGCGTTTTTTGCGGCGTGACTAAGGCGGCGAAAAAATATTTATATATTTATCATTTATGTTATAATATCATATTTCATATACATTTGGACTACTATATTAGACATTTAACTAGTACTTATTATATAATTATCAGACCCAAATAACAAATAGACCAAATTTCAAATGATCGTTCAAATAGTTATTAAAATAATAATAATAATTAAAAAAAAAACAAAAAAAAACCAAAACTGTTTCAAAAAGGCGCGCCACGCCTTACCAAAAGGCGCGCCTTTTCACGCCTTGTCGCGCCTTTTCTCACGCCACGCCTAGAGCAGCCGCCATGGTCTATTTCGTGGCGGCGAGGCCACGCCTCGCGCCTTGGCGACGCCTTGGCGGCGCCTTGGCGCGCCTTTTAGAACACTGTGTTAAACATATATAATGTTGAAAATAATCGCAAGAAAATTACAGATACTTTGTCGTGTACGAAAAAGAGAATTTAAAATAAACATACTTATAATCTATGAAGAACTTCTTTATAGACAACGTTGAATGTAGAATTGTTGTACTTGTCATCTTTGTCACAAAACAACACAACACTTTTAAACCTGGCTCAATTATTCAGCGAATTTGGTGTCAACGGAGCCTGACAACTCCAGGGTTTGCGTGGTCAATCTGGCCAGCTCCAGGGTGCAGCAAATTTACAGAAATATTGACTCCCTCTTCCTGCAAAATCGGCCGAAAATAACTCTTAAACAAAAAGGCAAAAAAGTATTTATTAAAAATTTAGAGCCATGTTAAATGATCAATTACTGGTGTACAATATAACAACAAGCATTGATTGGCCCTAAGCATACAACGCACTATAGATGAAAAATCATAGTGCATATAAGGTGGATCCTATCGATTACTGTCGTGCACTTGAATATTTATTTAAATAATTTCAATGTTTAGTACCTCTTATCATCATTGATTGTATCAAACCAAATTCCTCCTTTGTATGTCAACTTAGACGAAAGCATGACTTTCCTTCCTTCTTTTCCACTTTCGCTTGTTGTCTAAATTCATATGTGCTTATTTGAATCTGGTCACTGCTTGAAAGGCATGGAAAGTAAGCTCGCAAAATTGTGTCTTTCACAATATTTGAAATCAGGACAATCTTTTTTCGCGCGTCTCCATTTCTTCCTGTCAGTTTAACTACACCTTCTTGGTTCCAAGTCTATTTTTCTTCCATATCCACCTACTCCACCAAGCTGATATAGCTGAATGTAGTGACAGATCCCTTCCCAAACATCCACTCCAACGATCAAATCATAAGAAACAAAAAATCAATACTAGGCATGCATCAAGGGGTGTATCTAAGTAGCTTATCTATACATATCAAATATGTACAAAGGGCGGTACTACTAGTACCCTTTTACCTCTCCGCCCTATGATACTCGCTTTACTGACAAGATAAGACATATTTTATCATTTTTTGTTCCGTATCTTTGTTCTTTTACTACTTTTAGCTTGTCAAAGTTTATATTTTATGCTCCGCACTTTTCTTTTTACAGTTTTACCCATTTTTAAGACAGTTGTTTGTAGTTTTTTGCTCCGAAATTGTTGTGTTTTACTACTTTTGACTTATCAAACATTATATTTTCTGCTCCGTATTTTTTATTTCGCAATTTTTGTAAGAAAAATTAAATTATAAAAAAAGAATTAAAATGAGTATTCCTATCACTTTAAGGGGATAGCAATAATCTAAGCCATGTACAAATATGTAGTCTCTAGTAAAGCTTAATGGGTTTTGCTAACATCTGCTAGTGGGCACAGATTAGTCTATTTATAAAAGGAATGCTTTAAATCTTTTAAGTGAAAATCATGTTCAAATATAATAATTTACAAGTTCATTTAATGTGTAATGCATTTTTTTTTTGATTATTTAAGAAAGTTTGTGTTCATTAACTACACCTTAACATCAGTAAGCACTTTTTAGCAAAATTCAAGCTTTATAGGTAAATATTACCTGAGGCTTCCAATTCTTTTCAAACTTTGATTAAACATTAAAAGATACATTAATGTTATGACTTAGGTTGCATCACCAAAGGGCTTGTGCCTTAATGGTACCTTTTATTGTGTGAGAAGCTCCTCAACCAAATGGTTGTGAGTTCAAGTCCTTCTTAAAACATGCGAGATAGTTTATGGTTTATATTGTGAGATAGATAGTTGTTGTTCTTAAAAGAAAATGACTTAAGTTGCATTTATACAGGTCTTAAACAAATATAAGTGCATGTTTCAATTAATGCGTATGGCAGTGGTGTGAGAGCACTGGGTGCAGCTCGCCACCAGCTTCGACGTTCCACGTGGAGCCTTCACCACAGCTCGCCACCACACCCCCTTACTTCATTTTTGCTCGCCACCAAGCACCTCCTCGCCTGCACTGCGAGGGTGAGAATTGTACGAATGTCAGAAATGTGTAACTGGAGCGTTTTTTTCCTTCTTTTCTAAACTTGTAGTTTTAATATCTTTGGTAAATGTTTATGAATTATGTATGTGTGTTTGTGTGTTTTAGTGTGTGTTTGCAATTGCAAGTCTAGATATAGAAGAAGAAACTCACAAGATTTTATAAAATGTGTGTTTTGGTGCGTGTTTAGTCCTTGCGTTTTCTTTATTTACAGTTTTGGTCCTTGTGGTTTTCTTATACAATATTTACAGCGTGGTTTTTTTTTTTTTAATTATTTTTGTTTCTTTTTTTTAAGTAACTAACATTTTTATTTGACAAAATACACCGTTGGACCCTTAACTTTCCAAAAAACATCGCCATGGACTCTAAGTTTGCAAAATCGTCGTGGTGCGCCCAAAACCAAGGTTGTGAGGCTGATTGCGTTCTTTGATCTGTAATTCTAAGGTCAACGTCTATTTCTAGTTATATCATCAAGGGTATAATAGACCAAACATATTTTTCAACATATGTTAGTTAAATCTAACCCAAATACCTTTAACACCATCATTATGTGCCTTAGTTGTATCCCTGCAGTTACTAAGCATGGCTCTTGATGGATATTGACTATATTTAGTGTGTTCTTTCATCAAATGGTGTATTGTTAAGATCTCGTTAAGTAAAATGTTACTAAATTATATCATGACTAAAATACACCGTTGGTTACACAGTCATTCAGTTTTTGGGTGTATGTTGACTTGTGAAAGTCAAACTGGTTAAATCCAAACAACTGCTAAACTGCATATGCAACTGCAAACATGCAATTGAAACCAAAGACTCGGAAAATCAAGATTAAAATTACCATTTAAAATTTGTTTCATTCCATAATGACATTAATCTGAAGCGTATGCCAAATGTACATCATCATAACGGAATGTTTCTAAACATTCATCTTCTAAACTTTCATCATTTTTTGTTTTTTTGATCCATTTTTTTTTTAATTTCCTAATTGCAGCCATCTCTTTCCATTGCTCCTCTGCCGCTGCAGAATGCCTTCCTTGTTCTACTTTAGGATAGCTTCCTTCTGCCTCCTCCTTTACTTCTTCCTCCTCCTTTGCTTCTCCATTCTCCTTTTCATCTTCCTCCTTCGATTCTTGTTCCAACGCAACTTCTAGTTGATAGTAGCAGCTTTCATCACCTTCAACTTTGGGCGAATGTTGTTGGTTAGATACAAGGTTTTCTATTGCCACATTTGCTTCAGTACTTAGTCTTTTGCTCAATTCCTTGTCTTCGATAGCATCTGCATCTCTTGCTCGTTTGTTTCCGGGCAACATGATTACAAGTGAATGTGATTGATGTGTTTTGAGGTTGATGAAATAAGATTGTATGCAGCAACATGTGGAAGTAACCAATATATACACAAATAATGGGGAAAACGAAGAGCATATATTAAATTTTAGTAGCATTTTTGGACTCTTGGGTTCCCCATTATTTGTTGGAAATATAAACACATTTAGAATCATTTAGGGACCAATGGTGTATTTTAGTCATTATTTAATTTAGTAACCTTCTTACTTAACGACATCTTTACCTTCTTACTTAACGAAATCTTAACCTTCTTTCTTGTAGATGTTGAGACAGCAGATACAAGAACTGTAGCTGAAGTGCTTGATAGCGCAAAACGTAGGGACCAACGGTGTATTTTAGTCATGATATAATTTAGTAACTTCTTACTTAACGAAATTTTAACATTACGCCATTTCATGAAAGAACATAATAAATATAGTCAATGTCAATCAAGAGCCATGCTTAGTAACTGCAGGGAAACAACTAAGGCACATAATGATGATGTTAAAGGTGTTTGGGTTAGATTTAACTAACATACGGTGAAAAATGTGTTTGGTCTATTATACCATTAATGATATAACTGAAAGAGGACATTGACCTTTGAATTACATGTCAAAGGACGCAATCGGCCTCAAAACCTTGAGTTTTGGACGCGCCACGACGATTTTGCAAACTTAGGGTCTATGGCGATATTTTCTGGAAAGTTTAGGGACCAACGAGGTATTTTTGTCTTTTTATTTTTAGTTATTATTTATTTTGAATGGAATATATTTAATTTGATTGAAAAATGAATAAAAAAGATAAAGTTGTAAGTGGTGGGCCCAAAATGAGTAAGTTGATGTTAGTTTTTAGTGAGAGGGAGGGGTTAGTTTTGGAGGTTTGTTAAAGTGATCTGGCACTCCGTGGGCCTCAAATGAGGAGGTAAGCCTCCTCACTGCAGCCAGTGCTCCTAGACTCAATATATATATAGTGTAATTTTATTTTCAGAACCCTGTTAAGTGCGGGAACTGCGAGAACTCCAATTTTGTATTAAAAAACATGCATGTTCATATTAAACATGTATGTTTTCTTACATACACCTTAATACACATACTTGTGTAACATATATGTTCATATAAAACCCTTAAGTGCAACATATCAATGCAAAATGGTTTTTATGAACATGTATGTTATGCAGGTATTTGTATTAAGTTGTATGTAAGAAAACATACATGTTTTTTTTATGAATATGCATGTTTTCTAATGCAAAATTGGAGTTCTCGCAGTTCCCGCACTTAACAGGGTTCTGAAAATAAAGCCCCTATATATATATATATATATATATATATATATATATATATATATATATATATATATACAATAAAATAATAATAATAATAATCAATGTAAGCGTAAACTGGGAGACAGGCATTTCACTGCTGCTATTAAGGTGCTTACGTCCTCTGGTGTCGCCCCATCTACCCTTGACACTCTGCTTGAGCTCGAGGCTAAACACCCTGATTGGTGCTTTTACAGCAACAACTAAGTCATTTGTAATTTTCCGAAGAAATACTAGTAAAAGTATTTCCCCGGGTCATGTCCCAACGAAGTATGAATTGAATTCGTGGTTCGGTTCGTGATTTTGTGTGATGAATAGTGAGAGAATAGATATATATGGAGTTTATAACTACAATGGCAAGCATAAACTAAAAAAAACAATAATAAAGCATTCAAGACAAACAAGCAAAACTCAAATAACCTAAAACGTAATCTAATCTAAAAAACGCGCACCTATGGGAATTTAAAAGCAACTAATTAAGCATATAAATCTAGAGGAAAACTAATGATACTAAGGAAAGATAATAAATTTATAAGCAAGCTTAATAATCTAAAATTAATTTTTATATTATTGTTAATCCAACAAATTTACTAAGCAATTAAGGCAACTAGATTATTCTAAAGATGATCTAAAATATATAAATGGAAAATATGTTTGCTAAGTGACGTGAAAAGTTCATTAAGTGTGGACTAAGGTTTGATGACGAATTAAATTCGTTAAACAAGACTATTTTTTTACAACGTTGGTTTATTTTGAAAACAATCCTTTAAAAAGAAAATAATTACTAGATGTGTCATTTGATTATTCTCCGGCTTTTGCCCTTCATATAATAAAACTACAAATCTAAATAATTTGACTAATTATTAATCACAACCCCTTTTTATTAATCCACACTCAAATCATAAATCCATATCACTTAACAAAGACTAAGAGACTACTTGCTACTCATATTAATTAAACTAATAACAACAAATAATCCAACAAATATGATCATATTAATAAGCTAATTATCTAAAAGTTAAAATGATGAGAAAATAGAACCCGATATAACTCGACGAAATTAATAAACCACTCAATCTTATAAACTAAATGATTTATTAAAGTTTATTTCCTTATTAACTTTTATTTTACTAATTAGTTAATAAAGTTTAAAGCTTCATTAACTAAATAACTTAATAAAAGTTATTAAAGTTGTAAACTTTAATGAATTTTATGCTTATAAGACCCTTAAGCTCTTGCCTTAGCGGTAGAGATGATTATAAACAAAGAAAAATCAAAACTTTAACAAAAGTTAGTGATAATAAACAATAATATGAACCAATTAAGCTATGAAAGAGCTTATTGGTTGAGAAAGCTACAAACTTAAATATGAAAACCTAATAGATCTAGGATAATAAGCTAAATATGTGAAAATAAATAAACTAAATAGATTTATTTAAGAAAAAACTTTTAAAATACAAAGAGGCTAAGTGAATTAAGCTAAAAATTATTAGATCTAATAATACTAAAAAAGTTATAAAAAGAAATAAAGAAATAAAAGAAAAACTTTTATTTCATAAGCTAATTTAATAAGCCAATAAAAGTTATTAAGCTAAAAATAGATTTTTAGATGAAATAAAATGATAAGAAAAGAAAAAAAAGAGAAGAAGATATATAATAAACTAAGTTGGATCATTAAGAGAAAACATTATCTTTAATAAAAAAAATAAAAATTGATTACAAATAATTACTTGAGATAAACTAAAATTACAATAGAAATTAAACTAAAATAATACAAGAAAAATAAGCTAAAAACTACTCTTATACTAAAGAGAAGAAAAATAAAAGCATAAACTAAGTGTGTGTAAATTAAATGTGGCTTCTTTAGATCCTTTCGATGATTAACACATCATCAAGGTCATGTGGCGACTTCTGATTGGCTGAAATTGCATCAAGTACACATGTCATGCGTTAATTTGCTGCTCACATGGGGTCTTCATATTAAATCAAAAGGCCAAGCTACGTGTCGTCCATCTATTGGTTGCTGGTGAGAAAAGAGCCTGAGAGTGGGGTGCAAAAAAGGCCACACGCCTTTAGTATTTATTTTGGGGAGGAAATAATATCCTATCTCAGTTTCGTTTGCCATGACAATAAAAAAAAAGCCAAGGTCAATCGCTTTCTAAAGTTGGTTTGTACTTTCCGCGTCCTGTTTTCACACATGGACAACTATACGTTGTTGTTTTTTGAAGAGTAAAAAGCAAGAAAGGTTTGAAGGTTGTCGTTTGTGATAGGGATGGTAATGTCTCCAAAACTACAGCAAATGTCGTGTATAGAGAAGTACTTGAAGGTATATGATCAAAACTATAAGAGGTATGTAAAATACACACGTCTTTTTTTCTTTCTCATTTTATCAATTATAATATATTATCAATACCAACATGCATTTACTTATATCATCTACGGACTCTTAGGTGCGCATGGCGTGGATTGGGTTTTGAATCAATAGGCGCTCACACACATCATTTTATGTTCGAGACAATCGATTTTAGATTGGCTAACGCTTGGACGTTTGTTAGTATAATTGTAACAAATTAAATTGCTTATCAGATAATTGACGCATTGTCTCATTCTTTCTTTAATATATTACAGTAAATGGAACATGTTCATGTTACAGTTTTCTTATCATCTCATTTTGCTACTCAAGAAAATCAATTTTTGACACCCCAAACTTGGATGTTTGTTAGTGTAATTTTAACAGAAGCAATTTGTTATCTGATAATGGACGCATTGTGTCATTCTTTGTTTAATATTTTAAATGAAACATGTTACGTTATTACTTTTTTTTATCATCTCATTTTCTTTATTTCTTTAAAAAATAACTCGGTATCAACAGGTTTATAAGCTAGTAAGCTATAAACTACTCTTATACTAAAGATAAGAAAAATAAAAGCCTAAACTAAGTGTGTAAATTAAATGTGAGGAGAGAATGATATTTTCGTTGGAACTAGTGCACCCTTTTTATATCCAATGATTGATCACTCTCGACTTCTCTAGATCCTTCTAATGATTAACACATCATCAAGGTCACGCCGCGACTTCTGATTGGCTGAAACTGCCTCAACTATGCGTTAATTTGCTGCTCACATGGGGTCTTCATATTAAATCAAAAGGCCAAGCCACGTGTCGTCCATCTGTTGGTTGCTGGTGAGAAAAGAGCCCGAGAGTGGGGTGCAAAAACAGGCCACGCGCCTTTAGTATTTATTTTGGGGAGGAAAGTTCACGTGGCACCAATTGCAACTTTGAGCCATGTGGGTTTTGTTTCTTTATTAATTCTTCATTTTGACAACTCTTTTCTCTTTTTTTTATTTGTACGAGCACATGGCAGAGGACCACACGAGTATCATTTCTTTTTCTTTTGTCGCTTGTATAGCAAAAGAGCAGGTCACATGCTACCTTTTGCAAAGTATGCATGTCAAGCTCTGGTTTTTATATTTAGCTTCTTCAATTTGTTATCTCATGCAACAAATATATCCCTTTGTGTTCTTTTTTTTCGCTTGTATAAATAGCTAGCATCAGTTTTCATTCGATGCACACGTGCCTATTGGTGAATATTTTCTTCTCTAACACTGCAACTTCTCTTCACGTGCCATTTCCTTCTCATATGATGCCCCACGCTATGTTCCATTATATAAAAAAAAAGTAACTGCACCCATGCAACTTGCCTAACTTATGCATGAATATATATATCTTCATTTAAAATTTTTCTGGTCCACGTGAAAGTGTACACCAGACGCTCGTCCTTTAAAATTCTTTTGTCCTATTTCGTTGCATGTGAGGACCATGTAGCCAAGGGGCTTTTCTTCTTTTATTCTTTTGCTTTCGTTACTCATGCTTCACATGGCCTAGTAATTCAAAATGATGACATCTTATTTTGTCTTGATTTTGTAGTTTTCGTTAACTTGCATACGAACTACGAAGGATAAGAGACATCAGCTTGTTACTTATTTTCACTTTGGTGGACCACAATGAGCTTGGTTGCAATTTCTTCTCAATTGGCTTAACTTTTTCTTTCATTTCTTTTCGTTATCTCAATGAAGAGCAGCCCGACATAGCACTTTGTTCTTTATTTATTTATTTGATATGACCCCATAAAAGTATGATATTGCATCACTATCTATTTTGTCGAACCCAAGAGAGTAGCAGCAGGAAAAAAGATCACGTGGCATGAGTATTCTTTTCATTAAATTTGCTTGGGCCTGATCTTTTAATTCTTCATTGGGCTGGACTGCGAGAGCTGCTGCTGGACCTGGTATTTCCACGCTGGGCCACTGCTTGTTGGGTCTAGGTAGAGGTGAAAAAAATCGGTTTTTTTCGGTTTTCGGTTTTTTAATAACCAGTTATAAAAAAACCAGTTTTTCTAATAACCAGTTTCGGTTTGGTTTCGATTTTTCGGAATCGGTTTTCTTCGGCTATAAATGTTCGGAATCAGTTTTTTTCGGTTATAAATTTTCGGAATCGGGTTTTTTCGGTTTTTTACCAGGTTCGCTTTTTTCGGTTAAAAATATTCGGATTCGGATTTTTTATCGGTTATTTACTGGTTCTTTTTTTTTCGGTTCGTTTTTTTCCGGAATTTGACTAAAAACTTCGAACATTTATTTAATAAAATTGTTAATTATCAAACATATAATTAAACAATATTCTCATAACTTTTATTTAAACAATACAATTATACAACAAAAAAATACAATCATAACTTTTATTTATACATTACAATCATAACTTTTATTTAAACAATACAATCATAAAACATATAAATACTAATACATTTCGAGCTTCGGCATGGCCATCACCCGAAAACATATTAGTGTAATCAAGTATATCGAGCTTCGGCATTGCCATCACCCGTTATACTCAACTACTATCGTCAAGATCATTTTCTTCCAAAAAATCTTGTACATCTACATCTTCAACATCAAATTCTTCAAGCTCACCTTCATCTAATTCGCCTTCGGTATTCGAATGTGATATATCCATTTCATCTTCTTCTCTTAATATACCTTCTTCAACTTCTTTATCTAATATTGGACCTTCCAACGATGATTCATGTTGTATCCTATCTACTCCGTCCAAATAATCTTTCAAACATACACATACTTCCACGGCTTCGGGGGTTAGTCTTGTCCTTCTATCCGATATAAGTCGACCACTAGTAGAAAAGGCCTATTCGGAAGCTACCGTCGAAGCTTGGACCGCTAATAAGTCACGAGCCATAACGGATAAAATTGGAAATTGGATTTCCCTTTCTTTCCACCAAGCCAAAATGTCAAAGTTTGCAAACTCATCGGGATTAAAGTTCTTAAAGAGTTTGTAGCCATATATTGTCCCAATTCGCTTGTTGGAGCCGATGTTCGTGGACGCTTTGTAGCGTCTTCAAATAAAGAATTATAAAGGTTTATATTAATGTCTCTTGTCATTCGGGACGATTCGACCCGCATTTGGTCAACAATTGGGTTTTGTTGTTGACCATATTTTGTTGCATAAACTCCAAATAATTTTTTAAAATTATCGTTAAATTTAAAAATTTGAGATGTTATATAGTTGGGGTCTTCACCTTCTACCCCAAAAGATAAGTCTAAATTTTCTATTATTTTTGTTATTAAAAGTTCTACACCTCCAGCATTTAAACATGGATTAAGTGCGGCGGAACAAGTAAAAACCAAAGGTAAACTAGCAAAATATTTTATAAATTTCTTTTTTATAATTTTAACCATTTTTCTAAACATTTTAGTAGGTGAGTTTTTAAATTCATATAATTTTTCCGTAATAGCATAAATTTGGTTTAAAACTAATGGGCTAGTTGGGTAATAAACACCCGATAATATAGTTGTTGCCTCTTTAAAAACTTGTAAAAACATAGTTAATTCATTTAGTTGATCCCAATCTTGGTCGGATAGTATTATAGTGGACCAATTTCTATTAAGAAGTCTATCATTAAAAGCATGTAAAGTTGCTCGTTATCGTAATATATTTTCAAACATTATGCAAGTAGAATTCCACCTAGTATTATTATCAAAGTAAGGTCCTAGGGGTTGTTCATTACACATTTTTCGAAAACGTTTATAGTTAGTTTGTCGTTCGTTGCTCACAATATATATAGTTACTAATAAATTCCTAAATTTCATCTTTAAACTATCACATATTTTTAAAGCCGCTTGTACGGATAAATTTATAACATGAGCAACACAACGGGAATGAAAAAAAGCACCATCTAAAATAGGTTTTACACGTAATTTTAACAATTCCATAGCTTTAGTATTATTTGATGCATTATCTAGTGAAATCGTAAAAACTTTATCATCTAAATTATATTCAATTAAAGTGTCATGTAAATTTTTTCTTAAATTAGATCCCGTATGAGGATAACCAAATAGTTTAAAAGCAATTGTCCGTTTCATTAATAACCAAGATTCGGGATTAAACCAATGAGCCGTAACGGCGAGAAAAGAATTTGTTAGGTCATGATTTTAATAACATAATCACTTAAGATCTAGAGAGAGAAAGAGAGTAGAGAGAGAGAGAGTGGAAGGAACTCTTAGAATGAAAAGAAAGAAAATGAAATTACCAAGAGAACCAACCCCTCTCAAAGGAGAGGTTACATAGTATTTATAGGTGAGGACTAGGGCAACACTCCCTTCCTCCCTATCTTGAAAATGAAATGGGCTTAAGGCCCATGGGCTTGCTACATAAGCCTTAAGATTAAATAAACATACATGCCCTAGCAACCTATTACAAGTAAATGACCGAGACTTGATAAGTAGTAAAACTACGTTCCCAACAATCTCCCCCTAAGGGTCGGTCATCAAGGTTGCTTGACGTCTTCGTCTTAATCTTTGACTTTCAATGCTTTAGACGTCTTCTAAATCATTCATCGTTCTTTGTTCTTAGTTGATGTAGTTGTGATCATCTTATTACGAAATGTAATGACCGAGACTTGAGTAAATATAAAAGTACGTTCCCAACAATCTCCCCCTAAGGGTCGGTCATCACGGTTGCTTGACGTCTTCTTCTTTGTCTTTGACTTATGACTCGTAAAACTTAAGACGTCTTTGTTCGTAATAGATGTGGTAGTGATCATCTTATGAAGTTATTTGCCATGCGTCACTTCTGCGTCTGTGGTGGTCGTCGTCCATTCCAACATGCTCATACACCTTTGAACTTAGACATTCACATGCACGTAGTTCCCTTTCATTCACATAGATCTTTAGTCCTTAAACTTTGTAGATTTTTTTTTTTTTTTTTTTTTGGCGTAGAATCTAATTTTGAACATTGTGTTGCACAGATCTTTGAGGGAGCTTTTGATGACTTCAAGATGCATGTATGAGCATGTGGAATCCGTCTCCATGGAGATGATGTGTCCCTGCATGTAAACAGTTAGCAATAAAACATCCGGTACTTACAGATAAGGAATTAGAGATCGTCAACAGCATAGTGTGAAGACTCCTTCTAACCCTTATCAAGGCCGTTCCCATATCAGATACTCCCGAAGGAGCTTACGAGACCTACTAGGTAGCTCAATGACTGGGTGAGTCGCTGGGGATCACTCCACGACTGTAGACCGTTAGAAACCACCGCAAACACTAAGCGTAACTCACGAGGAGTTACCGAAGTGACCTGCTGTCAGGGCTGTTTGATGTTGACCCTGGCAGGAATTTCCGTTCAATCATTGAGAAATACATATGTAATTCTCTCATAAACGTTCTCGGCAGATTGCTCAGATCTGCGAAGGACTCGATAATTTACAGCTGGTGCCCATTGATGTAGAATCACCAGTTGTAGAAATACTAAGTTCCTAAGAGATCTTTGATGTATCTCATGGCTCTAGACTCGATAAGTGCTCACTTAGGTTTCCTATACGGAGACTAGGGAGAGGTCTCCTGCTTCAATATCAACTATCTCTAAGAGATAAGTCGATAGATTACGCTGGTTCCCCGTGAGAATGAAACAAGCTCTTTTAAGAGAACTTGAGTGGTTAAGAAGGTTTAGTGCATTGCATCACTGGGTCCATGACGACTTTATCTTCAATACCGGTGTTGTCTTTGCAACAACCAGTAGCATATGAATTGAACCCGGTGTCTGCCCTAAGGTTGAACATATGGAGGGCTATTTCTTTTCACCCTTTTCTTTACTTTTCTTTTTCATTCTTCAACCCCTTCTTTCTCCTTTTCATTCTTTACTCCTTTTTTTTCGTATCATACCTAAGGACTTCTAGTTCTAACTATTGGTGATGTCCTTGGGTAGATCCCTCCGGCTCTGGTGGATCATAGGACGGTTATTACCTAACCTTAGTCACCTTATAACTCCATGACTATCATATAATTGCCATTGAAACCTTTGAAAATCTCTCAAAGTGTTTGTGATTATCAAACATTTAAGTTTAACACTTTGAGAGTTTTATGTTTTATGAAGGGCTCCCCCTTCGCATGTGCTCATATGTATTTAATAAATTTGCACATGCGGGAGGAGCGAGCACTTTTTGAATTGATCCACTTTTAGTGAACAAGACCGATTCGAGACACGCTTACATCACTAGCTAGACTAGCTTGAAGTTATTACCCGGCCTGGTCAAGTCCACAGAAAGTTTCTCGAAATGGTACATTTCTACTAAGATAAATCCTTTTCGAGACACGCTTACGTGGCTAGTTAAAGAGTTCCATTGTCAGCTTTTAGGTGACAACTAGCTCTAGTAACTAACTTGATGTTATTACCCGTCGAGGAAAAGTCTTTTCGAATTTACTAACTTTTATGTTTCGTCAATTCCTGGGTGAATCTGAAACTAGCTCGCATGAGGTTTGACTTCTAAGCAACATTTAACTTTCATATTTTAATCACTTTCACTTTTCTCCCCCTCAAAAATAGCATATAAGATGTTGTTTTTGAGAAACATTTGATTAAAATATGCCTTTTGAGTCTTATGGGGAGAAATCAACAAGAACTTTTGATTTTGAGAACGATGAGTTTTCAAGTGCTCCCCCTCAACAAGTGAATACTCATTGAGGTGAAATACTTGTCTTTTGAGCAGAATTATGAAAATCAGAAAATGTTTGATTAATTCTACTCAAAAGTAAGAAGCCTTCACTCCTTATATAAGGATTGAGGCACTGAAGCGTACCTCAGGGTCCTTTAATTACAAGCACGGGTTGTACACTGTTATGTGTGCACAAACCATAAAACATGATTTTGACAAAGCATTTTGATTTCAAGATACTCCCCCTCAAAACGAGCATGTGTTTTTGACATTTTTAAACTTTGGAGCGAATTGGGGAGTAAAGGTTTGAAAAATCTTGAGCAAAATTTTGAAAAGTTTTGAAAAACCTTTTGAAAAATTATGAATAAATTTTGCTCAAGATTAAGAAGTTTTTAGATAAGCTTTGCATGAAAACTTCTTCTTGTTTTTAAGGATAAGTGCGCGTTTGGTTTTAAAGAATGGTTTAGCAAGGCACTTTCCTTTCTTTGAAACCCGAGTTGTACACTGAAATGTGTGCACAAGTCGTTGTTTTTTATACAAAATTAGTTTTCTATTAAACAAAACACTCCCCCTCAAATAATGAACATTATTCGAGAGATAGTCTTCTTGAGCAGAATTTAGAATCGTATTAAAGAAATACTTTTTGAAAAATTCGAGAGATGATTCTGCTCAAGGTTTTAGAAAACATAATCAAGTATTATACAACAAAGAATGCTTGAAATTCAAAACTCCTTTACTGTTGAAAGTTGTTTGAGACTCGGAGTCTCTCTTTTGAGTTTTTAAAATCTGAAAAAGATTTCCATCGAAAGTTGAACCTCATGGGTTCTTTTGAAGTTTTGATTTTGTGATGGATTGAAAACTTCAGGTATTTGGGATGCCCAAATCAGAGACATTCTTTTATTGAAGCCAAAGCATTCCAGATTTTGAAAATTTGAAAGGTTTTGAACAACTTTGCTTTGGACTCCACACTTGCTTTACCGGTGTAAAACGAGAGTGTAGAGTTTGGAAAAAATTTGTTTCTCACCATTTTGAATCCATTTACCAGTTTAGCCTTTAAACACATTTTGTCCTTTGACCTCAAAATATGTTCCATAAGAAACATTTTGTCGAATGTTGAAATCTTGACTTTCAATGGGATGACATGTACTTGCACACAGAGAAAATGCATCAGGCACAAACAAGTATACATATGAATCAAAAATCACATTCTAAATCTTCCTAAGTGCTCAGAATTCTCAAATTAACACACAAGATCACAGATTAACTCATCCTATCGCTCGAGATTTTCCAATTATGATTATGCTTAGGGGTAATGATTTGAGTCTATGCACACATGTTAGCATCAAAATGCAGGAATATTGAACAAACAAATGTCCTGGTAGCAGCAAAGACATCGACATCTAAGACCCTAAATCACATGATTCTAAACCTATGTTGTATCTAATTGAGCAAGTACACCAATCGAGCAATCTTTAGCGTTCTCTAAAGCTATATAAACTAGTTAATTAAACTAAACACATAAAAAATGAAAGCCCTGATAGATAACCCTAGTTTCTGATTATGCCTTTTTGACCGTTGAAAACACTTGAAACATTTAGGGAATGATTAGACAACAACCCAGATGAAATTAGAAACTCACAATCGGGAACATTCGAGGAAAAAAAATCGTTAGTCTGAATCGATGAGGTTTATCGATTATGTGTGATACTTTTGAGAATATTTAAAGAAACATTTATTAGAGCTCGTTTTATATTTTCCATGCAAGATCCTTTTTCCTAAGTTTAAGACATTTGTGAATCTTTACTCATTAAAGATTAATTACTTTTCCATTTGAAGTCCAACTTAGAATCATTGCAAAAAGAATTTCTTTTCTCCCCCTCGAATTAGCATATATTTTGTGAAATCTTTTTGTACATTTTAATTCGAGAGATCATAGAAGTTTTTGAAAATGAGATTTTAATACGAATGATGAAGAAACATTTTATCCTTGAAGAATTATGATGAGGTATGCAAACTTCATGATAAATGTGAAAAGTTTTCTCCCTCTCAAAACATGTTCCATTTTGACAGAGTAAAGCAAAATTTGTTTTAATGAAGGAACATAGTTTTGAAGTTACGAAGTTTGTACACAGTGAGGTGAATCAGGTACTTGATTGTGATCAAGATGTGCAGCGGAAATTGGTGAGACCTCAGAAAGACGGTTTTCAATCGTATCCTCAAACAATGGAGCAAACAGGGTTTCCACGACCTTGCGGGTGACATTTTTGTTTGATTATTTCGATTACGTCGCAACAATCAAGGGGGAGAGAAATGTCATCTACAATGTCTCAATCATCTTCTTCCAACTACCTTCCTCATGAATATTCTCATCAGCAACAGTCATCAGCAATAGGACATTTTTCCAACTACCTTCCTCACCAATGTTCTCATCAGCAACAACAACAAAGTCACAGCTCCCTCATTGATCATGTTCTGCTCTTTGGCAATGAATCAAGGCCTCCAATGTTGCTACCAGGAATGTTTACTTGTTGGAAACGGAGATTTCTTCAATGGCTCACATATCGTCCTGCTGCAGATCTCATGCTTAAATCCATTAGAGAAGGTCCATACAAAATGATATTTCTTGCTGACTCAACTGGGATTATGAGGTTACAAACTACTGCAGATTTGAATGCTACTGAACTCGCTCAGTGCTATGCTGACCATCAGGCTGCATGGTTCATGACATCAGCCCTTCCCAATTCAGTTTACATGAATATGGACTTTCAAGCCAGTGCTTATGATATGTGGAAATATCTTGAAGCTTTGCATCATACAAAAGAACTTCATCACATCAGAATGAAGCAAATTCTTGTATCCTGTTTAAGCATGAGTCCTCTGAAGACCATTTTCCCTGCTCCACCATCTCCAGCTGTTGACCATGGATCCTTAATTTACACTCCAAATGGTCTCTTCTTCAATCCTCCGAATGCACCTGAGCCTTTCTTCATTCCTCAGTACCATCCTGCAACACTACATAATAATATGCAATCTCTTCTGCAAAATCTAGTGAAGATTAGTCAAGTATCTTCCAAGAAAGGCAATGACAATATGACTTCGACTTCTGAATGCTTTAACACAATGAAAGATTCTGATGATGAAGAAGATCTTATCGAACCGAGCATGGCATTTTTGGCATATACAGAAAATATTGCAGATGTGGAAGATCAAGATTATGATTCAACTCCACTCTTTGACGATAATGTTGAATACAATGCCACACTTAGTCAAATGGAAGTTGAAGGGGGTAATCTCAATGCTGTTTTGCAAAGGGTCATGGAAGATATTCCATCTGATGATGAATATGCAGATTTAGAATCCAATACAGCAGATTTGGAAACCGATACAGCAGATGTGATGTTAATGGCAAATATGCAGGAATCTCACATGAATTATACATGCCCAGAGCATGATTCTGATGATTCTGAAGATCCAATTGTGAGATTAAACGGAGAGAAAATGTATCAATCAAGGTCTCTGATGCATGAGTTAGAGACATATTTAGTGAAGAGATGCATGGAACAATGTAGATCACTTTATTCACACCTCAAGATCCTCTCTAACACAGACTTAGCAGGAACTCATTCCGAGGAAGGATTCAAACGGGCATTTTCGTCACTCTTTGGAGAAGACGTTGACATTTTCACGAATACAATGTTCGACATCTTGAATCAACTTGAAAAACAACTTGCATCAGAAGAAGTTCACGAGAATGAATCCATGGCCACCTTCAGAGTGATCAAGGAACAGTTTCAGCAGTTCATCGATTCTCGGTTTTCTTCTTATGACAGTGTTATGGCATGTGAGTATTTTTTTGAATACACTCGAATCGAGGTTCAAACTTTCCAAGACATATTGATCCGAGATTTGGATTCGATTGAGAAGACGATTCTTCACAGAAGAAATTATGACCAAAGAGTGAATGAACAGAAGTTGCTGATTCAAGAAAAGCAAGTTCATAAAGTTGATGTGTTGGAAGCTAATTTGGTTTTCATGGATAACAATGGGACAGAATCAGAAGTGCAGGATGACAACAGCAGATTGGGGAATGATACAGATGCAGACTGTGCAGAGATCATACCCTTCTATGACTCAGAGCCTAACTTTGACAAAGAACAGATGGATGAGGAAGAAGTCATACCCATCTATGACACAGAACCCAACTTTGACAAAGAGCACATGGATGAGGTACAATCTACTGTTGATCACATTATGCCTGCTAATGAGAAACAACAATCGGAGCAACCTAACTTCAGTAATGAAGGTGAGGTTGACCAGGATGTTGTACAATGTCTTGACAAACGTTCTGAGTCTGAGTCCTTACCTGATTATCAAATGACTGAAACATCAAAACAAACTCTTGAGTCTGATAACAATCTTCTCAAAAAGACCATTGCCCAGTTTCAGAAAGATTTTTCAAAACTTGAGGCACATTGCATCTCGCTTGAACTTAAATTGCAAAATGAATCTCCAAATTCGGGCAACAATGGTCAATTTCTTAATGAACAAAGTAAACGTGTGGATACATTAGTTAAAGAAAATGAGCTTTTAAAAGGTCAAATTCAAGCAAAGGTTTTTGCACATGCTGCATTACAAAACAAATTAAGAAGACTGACTGGCCAGAGTGTGGATACTAAGTTGGCAAAACCATCAATCTTGGGGAAACAACCTTCTCAAACAAACAGAAAACAATCAGTGGTTCGACAACCAACTGCATTTAAATCTGAACGACCTAAATTATCAAAACCTCGGTTTGCCTCCCAAGTTGTTGAGAAAAACAATTTGACAAAACCAGTCACTCCACATTCTTGGCCTAAGAAAAATGCATCTGTGTCTGCTAAATCTCAACACGTGATTATACCTGGCTCTTCTAGGATTTGTTGTGACTTTGTTGTTGTTGCTGATGAGAACATTGGTGAGGAAGGTAGTTGGAAAAATGTCCTATTGCTGATGACTGTTGCTGATGAGAATATTCATGAGGAAGGTAGTTGGAAGAAGATGATTGAGACATTGTAGATGACATTTCTCTCCCCCTTGATTGTTGCGACGTAATCGAAATAATCAAACAAAAATGTCACACGCAAGGTCGAAATAGTGAAATCAGATTTTCCCTCCAAAATTAATTTGAAAAATTTTCTGTTCCAAAATTTTGAAAATCACTATAAAATGCCATTCTAATGTCACAGGAAAAATTTGAGTTTAAAAAATTTTGCCGCCAAATTTCACCGAAAAAATTTGAATTTTGGCCGAAAAATTTGAATTTTGGGCCAAAATTTTCAACGTTATACCAAAATTTAAATTTCGCGTAAAAATTGAACGTTTAGTCTCTGGTAAAAAATAAATTTTACTCAAAATTTCTCGCCAAAAAACTCTTTTTTTTTTTTTTTTTTTTTTTTTGAAATCAAGAAGAGAAAGATAATAAGGAAACTTTGATAAGAAGAGATGACGTGATTATGTTAATTTGGATCGTTAAAGATAAATACAGGTTATAATTAGATTAGATATTAAACTCGTTATGTTCAAATTAAGGAGTCTAACTTGATATGTTCTGAAGATTGGTAAAACTCGATAAGTCCAGATCCAAATCCAAACTCGATAAGTACACAGTAAGGAGTCTAACTCGATAAGTCTGGTAATAGTGCAAACTCGATAAGTCAAGGTAATACTCCAAACTCGATAAGCTCAAATTATGGAGTCTAACTCGATAAGTCCTGTTGATTTTTCAAACTCGATAAGGCAAGGAATTGGTTCAAACTCGATAAGTTAAACAAGTCCAAACTCGATAAGTCTTCAAGTCCAAACTCGATAAGTCTTCAAGTCCAAACTCGATAAGAAAGAAGTTTCCAAACTCGATAAGCCAGCAAATTCCAAACTCGATAGATCAGTAAAGTTCAAACTCGATAAGTAGGAAACGTCCCTTAACTCGATAAGGTAAAGAAATTTGGACAGAGTAACACTTTAAGAAAGTAGCAACTGATCCTAACTCGATAATCGATTAGGAGAACAAGGCTAACTCGCCAAATTACAAAAAACCAAACTCGATGGAATTAAGTTACCTAACTCGATAGAACTAGCTTAGCTTTCTAACTCGATAAGACTGTTGAACTTCTAACTCGATAAAACTTAATGTAATTCTAACTCGATAAAACAAATGGACCTTAAACTCGATAAAAAACAAGGTAAACTTCTAACTCGATAAAACAAATGGACCTTAAACTCGATAAAAAACAAGGTAAACTTCTAACTCGATAAAGTTCAATTTGACCACTAACTCGAAAAATAACGTATGAACAGTAACCGAATCTTGACAAAAAATTTACTTTTAAAACCTAGTTTTTCTTCCAAATCAAACCTAAATCAACCTATATTATCCCTTGGCGAATGATACCACTTGTTAGGTCATGATTTTAATAACATAATCACTTAAGATCTAGAGAGAGAAAGAGAGTAGAGAGAGAGAGAGTGGAAGGAACTCTTAGAATGAAAAGAAAGAAAATGAAATTACCAAGAGAACCAACCCCTCTCAAAGGAGAGGTTACATAGTATTTATAGGTGAGGACTAGGGCAACACTCCCTTCCTCCCTATCTTGAAAATGAAATGGGCTTAAGGCCCATGGGCTTGCTACATAAGCCTTAAGATTAAATAAACATACATGCCCTAGCAACCTATTACAAGTAAATGACCGAGACTTGATAAGTAGTAAAACTACGTTCCCAACAGAATTTGCCGTACCATGTGGTGCGGTCCAAGTATCCGTAGTTATAGCAACACCATATTTATATTCACGAAAACCATCAATAATATCTTTTTTAGCCGTTTTCCATAAATTAAAAGCATCACTTCTAAGAGTAGTACGACTTACATGTTGATACCGCGGTTGTAGCCTCCTTTTGATGATCTCCGTAAGCTTGACGTTATCGAAGTGGTTGAATGGAAGCACTTGTTGAATGACAAACTTCGTAAAATCAAGTCGAAGCGCATCCGCATCATATATAAAAACTTGACCATCCGCACCAATAGTACCTTGTGACATATCATTTCGAACCGCCTTACAACTACCCAAATGACTCCTAAGTGTAGTGTTAGACCCGGCGCTATAAAAATTCCCACATTTCTTGCAACGCGCCCTTTCATTACGATATTTCATAATACACAACTCGTAATTAGACCACACATCACCTTTTCGGCTAGTTGGTCTAATTTTCTCAACATCATCATTTGTGTAATGTTGTTTTGCGGCTAGTAGCAACGGAGGAGGGAGTAGTGGAAGCTTGTTGTGATTGTGCGTTTTCCATTATAGCGAATTAGCGATATTAGTGAGTTTTTGAGAGATTAAAGAAAGAAATGAGATTGTTTTTTATGTGTTTTCAACCCCAACTCATTACCTCTATTTATAGTGGCTTAAAACTCTCAAAAACATTCAAAAAAAACCAAAAAACGGCTCTTTGGCTAACTAGCCGTTAGCCTCGGTAAAACCCAAAAAAACCCGAAAAAAACCGGTTAAATCCGGTTAACGGCTATATTTCATTTTTTTTTAAAAACGGCTCTAAATTAAAAAAAAAAACCGAACAAAACCGGTTAAATTTATAACGGTAACTTTTGATTTTTTTTTAAACGGGCCATGTGTGTATATATATATATATAATAATAATAATAATAATAATAATAATAATAATAAATAAATAAATAAATAAAACCGGTTTTAACCGGTTTTATTTAAAAACCGGGTATACCCGGTTATATAACCGGTAAAAAACCGATTGGGTATAAAAACCCATAACCTAACCGGTTCGGTTAAAAAAAAGGGGAACGGTTTTAATATAACCGGTTATGAGAAAAACCGGGTCCGGTTTAACCGCCGGTTAAAAAAAAAAACCGGGTATCGATTTGCACCTCTAGGTCTAGGGGTGTTCATCGGTTCGGTTCTGGGTTAATCAGTTTATTCGGTTCGGGTTGTTCGGTTAAAAAAAAAATTTTTGGTCTATTACTGGAGTTGTTAACTTGTTTCTCGGTGGAAAGTGCCCTACTCAACTTGGAGAATACATTGCTAGTGCTCCTTTAACTCCCTTAGTCAAGCCTGGCGGTGGTATACGCCCTATTGTTGTTGGCACTATATTGTGAAGGCTTGTGTCCAAGGTAGCTTCTTCCTCTATTGGTAATTCTATGAATTCTTATCAACAGGAATTTCAATTTGGTGTGGGTGTTCCTGGTGGATGTGAGGCAGTTTTCCATTCTGTGAATAGGCTCATTGAATCTAAGGGTAGTGAAGTTTGACACTTTATGCTTTTGGTGGATTTTAAGAATGCTTTTAATCTTGTCGATAGGAGTGTCTTACTTCAGGAAGCTAGGGTGCGATGCCCTTCCATTGCCCATTGGGTTGAGTTCTGTTATGCACGATCGGCTAGGCTCTATTATGAAGACTTTATCCTTTGGTCTTGCCAAGGGGTCCAACAAGGGGATCCGTTAGGCCCTCTGTTGTTTGCCCTAGCTCTGCACCCTTTGGTTCATACTATTAATCAGTCTTGCGAGCTTACCCTTTAGGCTTGGTACCTCGATGATGGTACTATTGTTGGAGATACCCTCACAGTTGCTAGGGCACTTAACATCATTAGGACAGAGGGCCCGACTCGTGGTATGTTTTTGAATTTTGATAAGACTGAACTCTTCTGGCCTGTAGAGGATCCTAGAAGTAGAGTAGAGGGCGTGTTTCCCGCGAATATCGCTCGCCCGCTCAATGGTGTCAAACTCCTGGGTGGCTCTGTTAGCTTGGACGTAAGTTTTTGCCAGGATTTGTCCTCAAAAAGGGTTTCTAAAACCATATCGTTAATGGAGGCAATAAACAAACTAAATGATCCACAATGTGAGCTTCTCCTTCTACGTAATTGTGCAATAAACAAACCATATCGTTATTGGAGATATTACCCAGTATGCTTTTCTCGTCTCTCGCATGCAAAAGAGTGATCTACAGGATAAGATACTGTCCAATACAGGCATTGTGTCCCAGGGCCCTTCATTCCAGCATGCTCTAGATACTTTCAACATAAACTTTCCGCCTGTCATCGCTAGTGCTTCTGCTCCCCAAATGATCAAAACTTTGGCTAAGTGTTACTTTGATGTTGTAGGACCGAAAATATTAGATTTTTATGTGGTTCGGGAGGTTGAGGTTGATCAAAGAATATGAAATCCATGACTAGTTTAGAGAGAGAAAGTAGAGAGAGGGAGAGGTGAACAAAGATATTATTATTAAGAGAAAAATGGTTACACACTCACACCTCTCAAGTGAAGACTTGAGGGGTATATATAGGGCAAACATAAGACAACTATTACAATATGACATTAGTAGTCCCTGCATTATATGCATATTAGTTGTCTACTCCAATTCACGTAAATATCGCTCAGCTTCATTTCTAACAATCTCCCTCCAGCTGGAGATATACGTGAATTGGTTACAATGATTCCTAACAAGTAAAATAAAACAATCAAAGTAAGCGCAGCAATGCTGAGGAAGACTTCATAGCTCTTTATCTTCATAAATATCCCCAGCAATCTTTCTTTACTTGCAAACGAATCATGTACTAATCTAATTGGGTTATTTCTCCCTCCCAATTAGTAAGCCCTTTTCATTTACATGCTCCCTCCCAAATTGACAACCCGTTAGATACAACCTTTATGTTTGTAGAAGAAGTTTCTCTGAATTATGCCCAAATTATCTTCAGTCTCTTATCTTGTCATGCACAGCGGAAAATGGATAATAGATTGATAAACTGTAACTTCTTCACAGGTTTGTTTGGGGAGCATCATATCGACATCTTCAACTCACTTAGAATGCTTTCAGATCTTCAATAAAAGTGCCGATGTACACATTTCTCCCTCCAGGATGATGACGATCTTTCGGAATCATCATAAATATGTGTACATAGAAATATCAACTGTAAGCAACATACAAATCAATACCCCATGAGTTGATGTCGACAATTACTCTCTCTACAATTCTCCTCAGATCAACCTCTTATCAAACCTCTTTTCACTTCCACTGGCTAATAGTAAGTGACCACGTATGGAGACAACCTGATATGACAAACTTGAGAATGAAGTAAAATTCCCAGACTTATGACTTACGCTTGTACTAATGTGTGATTAAGAACCTATTGAGCACAACAACGTCACTCCTTACAATATAGGTAGTGGCATATACCCAACCATCCATCCTTTATTGTATATCCGCCTCTTGAACAATCCACAACCTTTTGTGACACTGAGCACTACAACGTAACTCCTTAAAGTGATAGCTATTGTGAGCATTAAGAACCAACTTAAGCGTTTATAGATCTCACACATAGCTAGATGTCCAAGTCTTAATCACTATTCCATAAATGCTCAAACAAGGATCTTCAAAAGTCTTGCATCCAACCAACCCCTAGATTTTGAGATACTAAGTACACGCACCTGTGAAACGTCACTTCAAGCTCAAATAAGTAATAAACAAATAATCTCCGTAGTCACATTTCGATAACGTTCAAAATTTAGCCATGAAAGTAGCATCCCCCGTGAAATTTCAATACCAAAATACCACTCAATATACCAAAATTAACACAATGTATTAAACTATATTTGATATATTAATTGTTAGCACTTGTGTTGTAAATTTTGGATCATAAATCATAGCAAGCCCAATTCATTAAAGCACTTCGTATGGCCCATTCCATCAATTCGTTTAGGAATAAAAAACAAATCCAATTCATAAACCAACGTCATACTCGGTTTACAAGCCCACGAGAAAGTTGACCTGATCCAGAAGAAATTGATGACTGATTATAATTTTAACACTTTGTCTCATTATACATAACCTAACCCACATAGATGTTATACATCTGCCCCCATCACTTTCTTATTCTCCCAACGCAGATATATGAATCTCATCTACTCCATAAATGGATCTCATCATCATCTTAAAAAACGAACAAGCTAGTATCTCCTTCATACTTCATAACAATAACGACAATCACAACCTTTAACTTGCTTGATTCTTACTCGTATTAGCTTCAAAGAAAACGTCTTCAAGATCATTTTAAAAATGGTCTCGGGTAGGTTGTTGTGTTGTATTTTTGTTTTGGTCATGGATTTGATTGTAGATCGGTTATGGTTTTCATCCATTTTTATTGTTAAATTGTCTTGGACCGATGATGTTGATGTAACTGAGGTCAACGATTAAGTTTGGTATTTGGTATGTGGTCAAGGCCTTCTTTTCTCCTTATCTTCACCTTCTTTTTACTGTTTTCGAAACTTTTTACAAAAGATTTCGAAACATGGTAAATCTTGTGTCTACGAAAAATTGTAAACTGATAATTTCGAAACTTTGCATCTTGTGTTTGCGAAACTTTTCTTTGAAATTTCGAAACATTGCAACTTATCGAGAACATATTTTTATCAAGATCCTCTTATATCGAGAACCTGATATCGATAACTAGGGTATGGTGTTCTCGAAAACTACTCACGTTCTCGAAAACAGGTACATATCGAGATTTCTTATACAAGAAATCCGATTAGATTCCGGCGACCATTTCCCAGTTTCCGATGAATTTTCCGATGAATATTCAGACCTTTGCTTTGACCACTTTTGCATCACTTTATAATCACAGATTCACGGTTATGGAACAAAAAGTATTCATATATTGATGTTATACACAAAGTGAAACTTTATGAAAACTGTTACCCAAAAAAAATTTCCAGGTCCTAAAAATACGGGGTAAAACAGATTCAATAAAGACAAAACAAACCACAAGAATCAATAAAGTAACACCATGAGCTCCGATACCAATTGTAGGACCGAAAATATTAGATTTTTATGTGGTTCGGGAGGTCGAGGTTGATCAAAGAATATGAAATCCATGACTAGTTTAGAGAGAGAAAGTAGAGAGAGAGAGAGGTGAACAAAGATATTATTATTAAGAGAAAAATGGTTACACACTCACACCTCTCAAGTGAAGACTTGAGGGGTATATATAGGGCAAACATAAGACAACTATTACAATATGACATTAGTAGTCCCTGCATTATATGCATATTAGTTGTCTACTCCAATTCACGTAAATATCGCTCAGCTTCATTTCTAACAGATATCATTAAGAAAGACCTTGTGTCCAAGTACTCGTTAACTCCAAGACAGGTTGCCATTCTCATTAGTATTCGCGCCCCACATGTACAGGATTTTCTTTTTACCATCCCCATCGACGGTTTGGGGTAGAAGATGAATCCTCGCCAATTTCGGTCTGTGCTATGTTATTGGCTATCGGTCCATATGTTCTCTGAGGGAAGCCTATGCCCGAGTTGTAACGTGCATCGTATGGACCAATGGGGAGATCACGCGGTTCCACTGCTCTAGTGAAGTGGGGGTAAAGTTCAGGCATAATCTGGTGCGTGATATCTTTGTTGATATATGCTCCAAGGCGGGAATCATGGTGCGTAAGGAGGCTCCATTGGGGTTTCTTTGAGGGGAGGGAACTATGTCCTACAGATATGCTATTAATCAATTGGCTCCAGGGTAAAAATGCTTGTTTGGATGTGACCGGGGTCTCTCCTTTTGCTGGTACTGGGGCGACTTCATGGGCTCCTGGGGTAGCTTTAAATAATGTTGTGGAGAAGAAGAAGAAGAAGAAGAAGAAGAAGAAGAAGAAGAAGAGAAGTGTACATCCAAATGTGAAGACAATGGATACAAATTCGTTCCTTTCGCTTTTTCTACGTTTGGGGAATTCGAGGTGGAAGCTTTGAATACACTCTCTCGTATTAAGTCACTTGTCATCAGCCACTCAAACAATATTAAGAGTGGTGTTTGTATCTTCCATCATGTTAGTTTTTGTATCCAAAAAGAAGTGAGAGCTCAGATTGTGTCTAGACTCCCTTCCAATTTTGTGCAATTTTTCATGTTTCTAATGAAAAAGCGATGGTTATAATATAATAATAATAATAATAATAATAATAATAATAATAATAATAATAATAATAATAATAATAATAATAATAATAATAATAATAATAATAATAATAATAATAGTACGTAAACGCGTCAAGTACGAGGCTAAATGCGCGGATATTGGATATGGGTTTCTCCCCTTTTCATTATCTTCTTTGGGAGAATTTGAGAAGAATGCAGTGACCTTACTAAAGCGTATCTGAAGATTCTCGTCGACTCAAGACATTGGAGCACGTGCTGCTGCTCATATTTTTAGTAGGATTAACTTCGCTATAGCTAGAGGAGTGAGGGCCAGTTAGTATCTCAGCTCCCCTCTAATTTCTTGTAAATCCTATGATATTATTATAAAGTGATGTATAATAAAAAATAATGATAATAATAATAATAATAATAATAATAATAATAATAATAATAATAATAATAATAATAATAATAATAATAATAATAATAATAATAATAATAATAATAATAACGTTGTGGAGAAGAAAAAGAGAAAGTATGCGTCTAAATGCGAGGACAACGGTTACAAGTTCATACCATTTGCTTTCTCTACATTCGGTGAATTCGATACGGAGGCTCTGGACACACTTTCACGTATTAAGTCTATTGCCATTAGCCACTCCAACAATGTTAAATGTGGCATTTTTATTTTTCATAGAATAAGCTTTTATATTCAGAGGGGTGGGAGCGCAACTGATGTCTAAACTCCATCCAACTTTGTGTAAGCTTTTTTATGTTTTAATGAAATTTATTATTAAAATAATAATAATAATAATAATAATAATAATAATAATAATAATAATAATAATAATAATAATAATAATAATAATAATAATAATAATAATAATAATAATAATAATAATAAGCTCCTCAGAAATTCTGATATTGTAACCTTTGGTCCTTCCTTCGAAAAGGCCTTATACGCTTTTAATGCGAAAATGGATATTGACCTTTTGAGTAACCCGGATGAGATCGCTGCCCCCAAACTCATAAAGAAAATGGCAGATATATATTTCACACGTGTTACCCAAATTGCTGAATCCACATTTTGCCTATCTTCTCGACAAATGGCACTCGGGAGGTCGCTAAGGGAGGACTACACTTCAGAATGACTTAGGGTGGTTCCGATATCCGGGCTGAGACAGACTATAAATGCCAGAACTTACAGATGCATATTATGTTATCGGCTGGGTGTTCCTCTTTTCTCTGTTCAGAAGTCGTGCCTAGCTTGCTCCAAGGTTTCATGGGGGATATTTATGGAGACCATGCAGTATCGTGTACTGGTACCATTGGTATTAAACATCGACACAACATGGTACACGATACTTTGTTTGAAATATGTTCTTGATCCGGGGTCTCGGCTCGTAAAGAGGTTGACATCGGGTTGGGTGGAGAAAGAGAGCAAGCCTTACGGCCAGCAGATATATTGCTCTATTCCTAGGATGGGGGGGGGGGGGGGCAGGATGTATGTGTCGATTTGACGGGGTCGTCCCCCCTGACGCAAACTAATATGATTGATTTTGTGTCAGGTCGTGCGGTGATTGATGCGGCAAAACGTAAGTGCGTCAAGTATGGATCTAAATGTGCGGATACTGGATATGGGTTCCTCCCTTTCTCATTCTCCTCTTTGGGGGAACTTAAGGTAGATGCGGTGACATTACTTAAGCGAATCCGGAAGTTCTCTATAACTCAGGATATTGGGGGGGGGGGGGGGGGGGGGGCGCTGCTATTCATATCTTCAGTAGGATTAATTTTGCTATTGCTAAAGGTGTAGGGGACCGGATAATCTCGAAGCTCCCCACTAATTTTTTGTAATCCTATGATTTTGTTTCTAATGAAGGTGATGTTATAATAATAAAAAAAATAAATAAGATAATAATAATAATAATAATAATAATAATAATAATAATAATAATAATAATAATAATAATAATAATAATAATAATAATAATAATAATAATAATGTTGTGGAAAAGAAAAGAAAAAAGTATGCGCCCAAGTGTGAAGACAATGGATACAAGTTCGTCCTTTTTGCTTTTTATATGTTTGGGGAATTTGAGGGGGAAGCTTTGAATACACTTTCCCGTATTAAGTCTATTGCCTGCAGCTACTCAAATAATAGTAAGAGTGGTTCTTTTATTTTTCCTCGAGTTAGTTTTGGCATTCAAAAAGGAGTGGGAGCGCAGATTGTGTCCAGACTCTCCTCTAATTTTATGTAATTTTCTATATTTCTAATGAAAAGCGATGGTTTATAATAAAAAAATATAAAAAACATAATAAAATAATAAAATAATAATAATAATAATAATAATAATAATAATAATAATAATAATAATAATAATAATAATAATAATAATAATAATAATAATAATGATGATGAGGAAAACATGGATTTAGGGGAACGTAATAGGGCTGAGCAAACGGACCGGATGGACCGGACCGACCGACAAAACCGATCGGACCGAGACCGACCGGACCGGACCGACCACATTCGGTCCGGTCCTCGGTCTAAGCTATTTGCCAAATTCGGTCCTCGGTCCGGTCGGTCCGGTCCGGACCGACCAAAAACCCGAAAAAACTTGCCTAATTGGACCGGACCGACCGAAGACCGACCGGACCGGACCGGACCGAGACCGGACCGACCATATTCGGTCCGGTCTCGGTCTATGGTTTTTCCGGTTCTCGGTCCTCGGTCCGGTCCGGTCTTGGTCGGTCCGGTCCGGTTTTCGCCCGATGCTCAGCCCTAGAACGTAATGTCAAGCAATGTAAGCGGAAGATATGTGATGGCCACTATACTGCGGCTGTCAGAGTTCTTTCTTCTTCGTGTGTTGCTCCTTATAACGATACCACTCTTGAGGACTTGAAAGCCAAGCATCCCTTCCATTATGCTCCTTCTCTGTCGGATATACCTATTGATCATCATAACCTCACTGCATCTCCTGCTGTGGTCCTAGACATGATCAAGAGTTTCCCCCGTGGTACTTCTTGTGGTTGAGATGGTCTGCGCGCTCAACACCTATTGGATTGTTTTAGTGGTGCTGTTGTGGCTATTTTTGATGAGTTAATCGATTCTATCACACATATGGTAAATCTTTTTCTTTATGGTAAATGCCCTAGGGCTTGGGCGAATATATTGCTAGTGCTCCGCTCACACCGCTGGTCAAGCCTGGAGTCCCATTGATGTGGGGACTATTTGGAGGCGTTTAGTCTCCAAGGTTGGTGCTTCTATGATCGGCCACTCCCTAGATGGATATTTAAATGATCTTCAGTTTGGTGTTGGGGTACCTGGAGGAGGGGAGGCTATTCTTCATGCCGTGAATAGGTTTATTGAGGACCAAGGTGGCGAGTAAGGTCTTTCGATGCTATTGGTGGATTTCAAAAATTCCTTCAACTTGGTAGACCGTGAGGTCATGTTACAGGAGGTTCGCCTGCGCTGCCCTGCCATTTCACGTTGGGTGGAATTTTGCTACTCTAGCCCAGCTAGATTATATTATGGTGAACACACGTTATGGTCGCACCAGGGTGTACAACAAGGTGATCCGCTTGGACCTCTTTTCTTTGCTCTCGTGTTACATCCTTTGATATGTAAGATTAGAGATTCATTTATTCTTTCCCTTCAAGCTTGGTATCTAGACGATGTCACTATTATTGGAGATATCTTGGTCGTGGGGAAAGCTTTAGAGCTTATTATGTTGGATGGACCACGGCGCAGCCTGCACCTTAACATTGATAAAACCGAGGTTTTTTTGCCAAAGGAAGACCATAGAAGCAGGCTTGCAGGTGTTTTCCCGCCCAATATTGCTAGACCGCTTCATGGTGTCAAATTATTGGGTGGGCCTGCTAGCATAGACTTTGAGTTTAGCAGTGAACTTGTTATGAAAAGGGTTGCTAAAACTATTGAGCTCATGGATGTTGTTGCTAAGTTAGGGACCCCCAGTGTGAGCTGTTGCTTATTCGCGCTTGTGCCGACATCTCAAAGTTATATTTCTCTATGCGCACATGTTCCCCTCGGGTCTTTGAGCGTGCTCACATTGCATTTGATGCTATGCTCCGTTCTTCTCTGGAACGTATTGTTACTGCTTCTGGGCCTGGTTTTGGTGATTGGCAATGGAGGCTAGCCACACTGCCACTTGAATTTGGGGGGCTTGGCGTATATTCAGCAGGGGATGCCTTGAACTATGCATTCCTTGCGTCTAGACTCCAATCTACCAACTTACAGACTAAGCTCCTCAGACATTCTGATATGGAAACCCTTGGACCTTCCTTCGAAGAGGCCTTATGTGCTTTTAATGCGAAAATGGATATTGACCTTCTGAGTAACCCGGATGAGATCGCTGCCCCCAAACTTATGAAGAAATTGGCAGATATATATTTCACACGCGTTACCCAAATGGCTGAATCCACATTTTGTCTATCTTCTCGACAAATGGCACTCTGGAGGTCGCTAAAGGAGGACTACACTTCAGACTGGCTTAGGGTGGTTCTGATATCTGGGCTGGGACAGACTATGAATGCCAGAACTTACAGGTGTGTATTATGTTATCGGCTAGGCGTTTGATAAAGTCTTTTCGTAGTATATAATTATTCCGAAGAAATACCAGTGAAAGTATTTCCCGGGTCGTTCTCCCAACGAAGGTAGAATGGAATCTTGAATATCGGTTCGTAAATCGTGTTGTGAAAAGTGAAAGGATAATTGAGATTTTGGATATTAAAACTACGAGTACCAAACATAAACGAAAAGCATAATAGAGCATGTAAAGTGAAAAAAAAATGATTTTGGA
>JARVZY010007439.1:0-23270 GCA_030686995.1 Artemisia argyi | reverse complement strand
AAAAAATTGCTTCTTTGTGTTTTCTCCGCCTTCAAGTTCTTCATCTACATCCGAATTGCTTGAGTACTCCACTAAACTCGAAAGATTACATTTAGATAACATGATTGTAGTCAAGTCATCCAAACTATCACAATACAGTGTAGGCACAATATTATATAGATTCATTACCGAATCCAAAATTATACCATCACTTAACTTGATCAATTCCTTAACTTCCAACATGGATGACTTATCAAAATATTCCATTCCCATAATCAGAGTCTTTTTATGTGCAACCTCCGCATCATCATAGATCTGTCTATTTCCTCCTATTTGTATGACAAATCCTTTCAATTTTCTAAAACACACACCTTTAGAAGGAATAAGATGTATATGTGGCACAAATAAATCTAGAAATGTGAGCATCGACAATTCACCTATCTCCATAAAACCCTTGTTATTCCCGTCTTCAACTGGATAGTATGAAATATGCAACTCTTCCAACCAACGCAGCTTTGACATCACACCTGGTGCTATATGATATAGGAGGCAACCTTTAACCTCTAGCCGCCTTAAATTGACCAAGTCTCCGATCTCTTGAGGAATTTTTACAATCCCAGTGTGACTGAGAATTAAAATTTCAAGTGATTTGAGGACCCCAAGTATATAAATATCATGGAGAGATCGGTTCATACCAAGATTGAGCATACACAATTTTGTAAGTTGCTGCAGTGATGATGGGAGGGACACAATCTTATTATACCCAAAATCTAAAACTCTAGCTTCTTTCACGCCTAGAATAAATATATCAGGAATTGTTGACAGACAATTTCCTTGTATAAGGAAAATATCAAGGAGTGGAATTTCAAGCTCATAATCAGGAAGCTTCTCAATATAATTCCACATGAGTGAGATGCCTGTGCAACTTTTCACACTTTCAGGTCTTGGTTGCCATTCTGTCAAACCTATCCCAGCCTTTACCAAAAACTTATTGCGACCTTTAGAAGCAATTAACAATGCTACTTCACGAACCACGTCATGCATTTTTACTGTTGATTCATCCTTCCCGTCCAACAACAAGCAAGCGGATTTGAGGTTCTCTACTGCATGTAGAACTCCATATCTTGCATCCTCCACGTGTTCGAGGTCCTTAAAAATTTTTAGACCAAACCCATAAAGTGCCAAACGTTCTAATGGAATGTTGGAATCTTCGGGGAACATACTACATAGTAGGAAGCATGATTTTGCCTCTTCGCTTTTAAGGAAATCATAGCTTAGCTGCAAAGTAGAGTATGCTACCGTTATTGTTGAATCTATATCGGACGTTGCTTGTTTCTGTATTTGCGCATGGGCTCTTTTCCATAACTTGATGCTTTTATTTTTCAAAGCTGCACCTACGGCTTGTATGATGAATGGCAACCCACCACATCCTTCAACAACCTTCTCTGCAGTTTCTTTAAATTGTCTAGTCTCCACAATATCCCCAACCACACGTTTGAAAATAATCCATGATTCATTCGGTTGCAGAGACTCTACACTAATTGGGGTAGCATTCATTGTTTCACAGACGTCTTTTCTTCTAGACGTCAACAAAATCTTGCAATTCTTGTAGCGATCCCCACAGGGAATACGCATTTCTTCCAGATTGAGTTTCTCCCACAAGTCATCTAAGATGACTAGAATCTTCTCGCCCTTCTTAATTCGTTTTGCTGCCATTTTAGCCTCCTTTTTGATCCTTTCAGCATCTACGGTTTGTGAGACCGTTATAAATTCACGAATTGAATGTGAAAGCCTTCTCTCTCCCTAGGGGTGATTTCCGGCCGCCCTATCCCTACTGTTCCGGCCAAAAAACAACCACTATTCCGCCTCTCTATCATTCTTTATTGAGTGATATGCAATCGGTTTAGTTGGTTCGTTAACTTCTGGGTAGTGGTGTTTCAGAAATCGTCCCTATCATGTGGCCATAACCCTAATCGATTGAATGTTATGATCTGCTATTTAGGGTTTTGATTTTTTAAATCGTCCCTATTATTCTTTATCATATGTCGGTTTTACTGATATTACATATATAAGGGATGATTTCATGAACCCTAAACGATTACTTTTGTGGTCGTTTTTAGGGTTTTACTTTTTATGATCGTATGCTGGTACATGTTCCTAAGTCGGTTTTAATTATCTTTATGGTATTAAAATGGTTGCTTACTGGGTACGATTGTGGGTTCTTCCTCTGGATCTGTTCGTTATCAATACCCTTGTGGTTTATTTTATCAGATCTGGAGTTTTCGCTGGTGCTTTAACGATTGCATGAAACCCTAATTTTAGGGTTTCGTGTTTATTCTCTACTCGCTGTGTCTCGTCTGAATGTAACCCTTATTAGGGTTTGCTTCGTTAATTGCTTGTTCTGAATCTGATGTATGTATGGATTTGTGGGTTTTGGAGAGAGTGTAACTCATGTCTATGGTTGTTCATGATATTCTCAGACCTGGTCGTTATATATTCATATAGTCGGTCTGAGTTTGGATCATTGTGGTGTTAGGGTTGTGCGATACCCTTTGTGTGGTTGATCGTTGATGAACTACTGCTGTCATGGGGTGGTTTGCATTTGATGACCGACTGAATACTGGAATGTGAGGGTTGTTACACCCTAGTTTAGTGCATATGCGTGATATTGATGTCATATACGTGATCTTTAATGTTTTATCTAGCTGCTATTGATCGATAATGCTGGAAGTTATATGGGGATATTGGTTTTTAACACGGTTCATCATTAAAGGACATATGTGTATGGTTAATTTATGGGTCTACTGATTGATGTGCTGTATGTTATGGAAGTTAAGTTTTAAGAGTTCTTATTCAAAAACTCTATTGTTCGTTTGGTGCGACTTGATACTGCAAGCATTCATGATTATCTTGGAGCGTATGGAGATTTATGGGTCTCTTGTTCGCACTATCTGGTATGGTTGAATGGATTGACATGTTCGTATGGTTATTATTTTTGGTCGATCTATTGGTTGTTACGGCTCTATTGCTGCTAGTTCTATGGCGTGATAGGTCTGTTTGGGACTGATTCATGTTGTTGATGGATGTTAAGTTTTGGGGGCTCTTGTTCAAAACCCCAATCATACAAACATGGTTTTTGTCATTCTCATTCAATTTGAAGTCGTGTGTTTGTTTAGTATCCTTTGGGACTGAGGTGAGGGATTTCACCCTCATCCTATGTACTTCAATGGTTCGTGCTGTGGGGTGGATGTGGGATGCTTGCATCTCAAGTTTGTCTTGTTAGTATACCTAGTTTGATACTTTGTAATTAGCTAGGTTTGGTTTGTGTTTATGGCCTGTCATAAACACTTGTTTATCAAGCGCCTGTGCTTGAGGTTAATGTGGTACTTCAGCCACATTCCATTTGTACTTAAACGTTTTTTGGATAATATATTTACCGGGTCGTTGACCTTTTACCCAAAAAGAGACCGTTATAAATTCAACAGCAGCAAATAAACTTTTCACCGTGACAGCAACTTCCTTGGCTAGTGTGGTCTTTCCTACACCTCCCATGCCATAGATTCCTATGATTTGTATGTTGTCATCTTTAATAGATTCAACAATCTGTTTGAAACACCGCTTATGCGTATCGAGATCATCAATGTTACGCCTTTCGTAGACATCTAGGAATCCAGGTGCAGGAGTAGGTACAGAAACACAATCTCCAAAAATCTTCCGACCTTCTTGGACTTTTAAAAGCGAAGGAGCCTTGTTTGCCGCCTTTTTACCGTAACGATAAAGAGTGCCCAGGTTGGTACACATTCCTAAGTTGAAGCATGTCTTGTTGGCATTAGCTTCGAACCCATCAATAACTTCTTTTGCTTCAGATATGTGAGATTCAGCTTTGGCCACCCACTCTTTCACACCAACTTTGAGGTTATCTCCGTCAGCTTCTGCTGCTTCTATCTGTTGTACAACCCCGCCCTTCATGTTCGTTAGATTCTCATTTTCTTCCTTAAGATCTTTAACGTTTTTAGAGCAGTTCGACATGTAACCAATCTCCTCTTTAGCGAACCCTAACAATTTATCGACTACATTTCCAACCAAGGAAGTAACAATCTGTTCTGCCATTACGAATTTCTTTAACTTTCTGTTGGGTTGTTGATGTGTTTAATAACTTCTTCGTCGAAAATAGTAACCACCACTGTTAATACCGTCGTCACCTCCGCTTTCCGTTCAAAACCAACGTTATTTGGAAGAAGCTAAAAGTGATAATTAAAAAGAGAAATTTATTTGGGTGCTACTAAATCTACATTCTTTTCACTAAGTAAACCTTAGTCAAAGTTTTGTTTTTACTTTTTTATTGAAAATACAAACACATTTGAAAAAACCCAACAAGATACACGAATACACACACACGAACAACAGCTGGTGATGGCGTCAGGGTTGGCAGTGGCGGTGGTGGTTATGGTTGGTGCGGTTGGCAGTGCATTTTGTGGTGGTTGGTGTTGTGGGTTTTGTGGGAGAGATGAATGAGAGCAGTGTGTTTTTTTTAGAGAAGAAAAAGAGTGGTTAGGTTTTTAGGCAAAGGTTATAAATTAGAAAGTGTACTCAATAAATTAGAATGAGGTTATGTATAATTTCTACGTATCTACCCACCTTATTTATAAAAAGAGGTACTCTTTTACTGAGGATAGCCAAGAAAATAACACATCATCCACCAATGGTTGACCATTACTACTGTATTTCATCTTTGAAAAATCTTACTAGCATCTCTCCATATCTACCCTCATTAACTTTATTACCGTAATTCATCTTTGAAAAAGGCATGAGTTATAAGCCCCCCTTATCAAAGGACTTGTGGTCTAGTGGGTGAGACTTAACTTGTTAAGCGAGCCACAAGTGGAAGTAGTACCGGGTGGGTGACCACCCGGGAAGTCCTCACTTGTGGTCCACTTGTAGACCATATTGTTCCGGAGATATATTGCAATGATAGATTTGAACCATTGAAGCCACTCGTTGCGGAGGTTCGAATCTTGAGCATTGCCCGGTTTTCATCCGGCTGTTTCTCCAGCAAGGTAAACTTGTGTGGAGGCAGTACGGTTTTCGGGGGAAACCCGTTACCACCTGAGATCAGCGTGGACCCGGTTCAGACAACATAGTCTGGCGGGGGTGGCGATGGGGCCTTCGCTGTCCGCGAAGGTGGTCGATTCTAAGTTGAAATTCACCTTTCAAAAAAAAAATAAGGACCCCCTTAGGGAGGGTTTGTGGAAGAAAGGTGCTGCCGCCGCTTGTACTGTCTGCTTTAATGCTTGTACATTTTGACTAAAATAGGTGGGACCCCCCATGTAGACCTCGTCCTTAGAGCACAAGGTGCAAACGACGAAGGGTGCTTCGCCGTCCGATGTGGCATGGACAACGGCGAGCCGTTGCTCGCCGCCACACCGGAGAAGCCTCGCCGTTGCTCGCCGTTGGCCAGCTCGTTGTGGCCACGGCGAAGCAAAGTTTCTGACAAGTGTGCAGGTTCTTTAATTTTTTTTCTTTCTTTTTTGTTGTGTATGAATGAAAGTGAGTTTAGTGTGTGTTTGTGTGTGTTTTGGTTGGAGAAGAAGACGCAGTAGCAGATTTTTTTTTTTTTTTTTTTTTTTTTTTTTTTTTTTTTTTACAAAAGAAATGGGTACAAAAGGTGTTTTATTAAATTTTGATGAAAAGGAATGGGTTTTTTTTTTTTTTTTTTTTTGTTACACAGTTAAGTTTTTTTTTTTTTTTTTTTTTTTTTTAAAATTTTGATGAAATAAAATTAATGTGTTGTGTTATTTTTAAGTATTTGTGAAAAGAATTTAATTTTTTTTATTGAAATGTATAAAAAAAATAAATGTGTAAGAGGTGGGGCCCTAACGGGGAAGTTGCGGTTTGTTGTTTGGTGAGGGGGGGTTTGTTGTGGTTAGTTGAAGTTGAGGTGTTTTGGTGATGTGGCATGGTGGGGCCCGAATGGGGAGGCAAATGCTTGTTGTTGCACCTTGTGCTCTTATAGGGCAACCCTTTTGAAAAATCTTACTAGCATCTCTGCATATCTACCCTCGCTAACTTTATCACCGAGTACTTTCTTATCATGTGATTTTTTGGCATGCTTACTATTTCAACCTACAATGTTGTGGCTGCAGTACATATTTTGTTTGGAAGTAGTTGTATGCAATGTTTTGAAAATCAGGTTTGAAATCGACCTGGTCGAGTTATCAGGTATCGGGTCAACCGGTTCGACCGCTGGGTCAACTCGGTTTTTAATTTTTTATTTTTTTACCGAGTCACCCGGTTTGACCACCGGGTCAACCCGGGGTTTTATTAAAAAAAAATTTAAAAACTAAACCCGGCCGAGTTTTGAAAACCTGTTTGACCCGGGTCACTCAAAACCCAGCGGGACTAACGGGTTAACCCGGTTTTAGAAAACAGGATTTTTTTTACCCGTTTTTTTGCCGGAACCGGTCGAACCGATTAACCCGGCCGAGTTTTGAAAACCGGGTTGACCCGGGTCACTCAAAACCCGGCGGGTCTAACGGGTTAATCCGGTTTTAGAAACCAGGGTTTTTTTACCCGTTTTTTGGCCAGAACCGGTCGAACCAGTTAAACCGGCCGAGTTTTGAAAACCGGGTTGACCCGGGTCACTCAAAACTCGGCGGATCTAACGGGTTAACCCGGTTTTAGAAACCAGGGTTTTTTTACTCATTTTTTGGCCGGAACCGGTCGACCCGGGTTTCAAAATACTGGTCAAAATGTACAAACCTCGATGCACATAGTAAAAACCCGCAATGCACATGATCTCACTAAATGCCCTATTCGAAGGTCCATATAAACTCCCCCTTTTTGGTAATATTATTGGTACTCCCGTGCTCTACTTAAAATACTTAAAAATACAAAATATTCATTTTTGACTTTTCGATTGTTAACATAAAATACATTTTTTTATCAGTTTATATTTCGTATTAACAATGCCTCAAAGGTAAAAAATTAGAAAGAGTTTATTTATAATTTCTCTCTACCTACCTTATTTACAAAAGAGCTAATTCTTGAAATGCCCAAAAACTACACTCTCACTGTATGTACCTTAAAAAAATTCAGTTTCTCTAAACACCCCATAGGCGAAGGTCGCCACGAAAGTTTAAGCGACTCCTCTAAAATGTTGACACGTGTCCTAAGGTGGGTGGAGTTTTTTTATTTTCTTTCGTTGTAAATTATAAATATACCCTTTGTTAATACAAATATCGCCTAAAAACGTTATTTATATTTTACGATCTTCGCTAAGTTTTGTTAACGACAAAATGTAAACTTTAGTTTCTAAGCAAAACATAATCTTACTTTTTAAGACTTGCATAAACTAGACTTTTGCTACATTTTACATTTCATAAAACACAACACAAGTTTATTTCTTAAATTAGAAATTGTCACATCACATTTATGGCAAGTTTTGTCATTATGCATTTATGGAAAGAAATGTGTTTGACTAACTTTGTTGTTGCTTGCAAGCTTTGTATTTGACTTATTTTTAAGTGATGTGACATTGTTTGGTTGCTAGGAGTTATGAGACAAGACCTTGTTTGGTTTGAAGAGTTATTGCAAAAACCTACTGCAGACCCGGCGGTACCCTGGGGGTACACGGGCGGAACCCATCTGAGGGTTCCGCCTGATCCGCCAAGCATGCAGTGTGGTGTGCTATAAATACCAAGCCATAACTTGATTTTTGGCTAACCTCTTGAGATCATATTCTACACACATACTCATCTTTTCTTCTAACCTCTTAACATTGTAAATGTGAAGTTTCCTTTTGTAGCAAAGAAGCTCACAAGGTCATCAAAAGTTACAAGTTTCCAACACAACGTTGCAAGACTTGTTAGCTTAGTATTGTGTAAACTCTTATTGTTTACACGTCATTTGTTTGTGTATATTCTGTAGTGAGTGGTTAGTATTTTAGTCCTCAAAATACAAAGAGTGTTGGGAGTTGTTGTACCCTAGTAAAAGAACTAACGGGAGTGGTTGTGCCCTTGTAAAAGAACTCGACATTTAGCTTTGTGTCGGTAAAAGTATAAGCGACGTGTAAGGTTTTCTCCGCCGGTGAAAGGAGCTTGTTGACTAGTGAAAGAAACTCTCGAGTTGGATACTCGGGGCGTGGACGTAGGGCAAGGAAAAAGAGTCCTTGTAGCCGAACCACGGTAAATACTCGTGTTGTGGTTTGATCGTTTCTTTCATTTACTTGCATGTTATATATTGTGTTTGTGCATATATCTTTGATCAAACGGAAAGTTTCAAAGCTAACTTAACAAGTTAAAAAGATTTTAATTGGTAAACTATTCAACCCCCCCTTCTAGTTTTCCACAATTGGCATCAAGAGCTACGTTACTCAAGCTTTTAAAATATATTGTGTTTTAAAACTTGAAACGATCTATGGATTTTGAAAATTACAAAGAAGGGCAATCTATGCAAAGACCACCACTCTTTGAAGCAAATGGTTTTATATATTGGAAAACCCGTTTTGAAACTTACGTGAAATCTAAAGATATAGATTTGTGGTATATAATTATTGATGGTGATAACGTAGTTACTAACATCAAAGATGATGATCAAAAGAAATTAATAGGTAAAAACAAGATCCAAAAGACCCAATCAAATATACATCAAATACAGATTTTTGTTCTCCGGCGACGAGTGTAAATATCTTGACTAGCTTTGAAGCACTGGTTTGAAATTCTGGAGTAGATATAGCAATATGAGCTCGATTCCGGCAAATCAAAAAGTCAACAACATGAATCGAAAACAAAAATCTTGTCCATAAAAAATCTTGTCAACGTTCCGGCCATTATTTCCGTCAATTATTCCGGCCACTTCACTCAATCTTGTGTCCAAGTAAGAGTCAACAAAGAAACCCATTTCACTCATTCATATCATTCCATAATAGCAGCCTAAAATCTTGAGTTTATATAAGTCCATCTTCAATTGATGCATCTAAACACTAAACCAACAAAAATTCATATCATATTATCAAATCTAATTTAAACCCAATTTGGCTTTTACATGAATCGCGTTTTCATCACCATGGGTGTCTGATACGAAAATGAAATTCCAGACACGCTATATGATACGCACACAGTTGATTTGGGAGTGTAAATGTTTGGTTGAGTTGGGTTGGTGCGAAGATCATGTTCTTCGATCTTGATGTTCTTCCTCTTCTTGTTGTTTATTGGACCCATACCATTTAACAAGTGATTAATAAAAGGGGTGTTTGTTCGGTTATGAAAATAAAAAAAGAAATAGTACAGGCAGTATTTATGTTATTTTTGTGATTAATAAATGGTTACCGGTTTAGCCGGTGACCAGTTGCAAAAGTGACACATATTGCATAACATTAAAGGTTTCAACAAGTTTCGTATGTTATATTAATATTTTAAAAAGTTCGTTATCTAACATTGAAAAATTTTCAAAGTTCGTTTCCTATCTGTGTAATTTTCCCTTTTTATAAAGAGAGGTACTCTTTACTGTAGATAGCCAAGAAAAAAACACACCATCCACCAATGGTTGACCACTACTATTTCATCTGTGAAAAATCTTACTCGCATCTCTCCATATCTACACTCATTAACTTTAGGGATGTGTTAACCGGACCCTTCCTATCATGAGGAGTCCACCTACTTTAATCAAAATGTACAAGTTTTAATGTAGACAGTACAAGCGGCGGCAGCAATGTCTTTCACAAACCCTCCCTACAGGGGGTCCGGTTAACTCATGCCTAACTTTATTACTTACTTCGCACGTGATTTTCTGGCATGCTTACTGATTCAACTCTATAATGATGTTGTAGCTGCAGTAGATTTTGATTTTTTGGTAGTAGTTGTATGTGAACTGGTGATTTTTTGTTGTATTATTGGTTGTTGTGCCATGAGCAAGTAATTAGTCAATAGGTGGAGATGGTCAATGTTACAATAATTGTTTCAACTTGGTGGTTACAGCTGTTATTTTCTTGGCATGTGATTTCTGGCATGCGTTTACTGCTTCAGCTCTATAATGTTGCTGCTGCAGTAAAGTTGGAGGTAAGGAGGTTAATGAATTTTTTATACTAGTATCAAATACATGAATGGCATGCGTAGTCCTTTTGAATTTTGTTTTTCGTATTCAATGCATAACTCATAAACCCTAACCGTCAAAACAAACAACATATGTCGAGTTGCCTTCATCGACCATATTTTTTTTCTTCCTTATTTAATTGGTTGTCGAAGATTATTGTCATTGACAACAAAAGTTGAAAAGGCAAAGCAACCATGATGCAAAAATGTAGAAAACGTCATTAAAAATGGAGGAAATTGCGAAGCAATCTACAATTGAGTCGTCAAATACAAGTCCATCTCCGTGCAAACGAAAAGAAAAAAAAAAGAAAAAAAAAAAAAAAAAAAAAAAAAAAAAAGGGATGAAGAAGCAACTTTTAACATACGTTCCAGTTTGGCTGTTCAGAATCCTCCCGTTCCAAATGCGGGAGAGTGTTAGATGCCTAAGTTAGTTGGCCCAAACCTAATTATGGGTTTGGGTCCATTAGGTTTTGGGTTAGCATTGCGTGTTTACTAAGCTATGTGTTTATTATAAATACATATGTCGTTCTTCTTATGTAAACACAAAAACTCAATCAATAATAGACGCCTTTCATTATTTTACAGAGTTAGGGGTGTAAACGAGTTGAGCTTTTGTCGAGTTACACAAGCTCGGACTCAACTCGCGCTTGTTCGAGCCGAGTTTTATCGAGCCTCAAACTCGAGTCAAAAAATTGAGCTCGAAATGTTTAACGAGTCGAGCTCGAGCTTATATAGGTTCGGCTCGAGTCATTGTCGAGCTTTTTCATGATATACTCCGTATATGTTTTTCATATATATTATCTACATTTTTAAGGGCGTAGATGTATTTATAGTAAGTGTAAATACTTATTTGTGTATTGGGCTTTTCGAGGCAAATTAACTCAAATATTATCTTATATTTCAGTTTTAAGTGGTTATAAATGCACATAATTACGGATAAATTCGAGCCGAGCTCGAGTCGACTTCAACCTTTCTCGAGCTGAGCTCGAGTTTCCCTCATTAAGGCTCGCCGAAAGCGAGCCGAACATAATATTATCGAGTCGATTTGAGCCTTGCCAAAATTCGACTCGTTTACGCCCTAAGAATTAGATTGTTCGTTTCTCTATAAATTAGCAATGTAGCTATAACATGTAATAGAACACTTTATAGTGAGTAGTTTTAGATAACTTTTTAATGGTTATTTTGCAGCTGAGCTAATCACCTGCTTTGGTGTATTTACGAAGGTCATTTTTGTTTTGAATTTAAACAGTTACAACCGCTGAGGAGATTTTATCATAAAGGACAAATATTCAAACACATATTATTTAAATATTCTGGAAACAAAGCAAATCTCTTCATATGTGGATTCACAGTCATTCACATCAAAAATAAAACATGCAATGAGTTGAAAGATGAAAATCCAAGCTAAAACCTTAAATTAATACTGCTTGAATATACTTGACTTAATGACAATTTAGAGTTCCACTTCCTTCGGTTCTCTTCCAACAACTTGCATTGCTTAGTTGATTCGGTCACTATACCTGAGTCCAAACGGCTTGCTTGAATTGGTCTTCATAAAAATCCCAGTCAACTATATGACCACGCATAAAAACTTCACGTTAGTAAATTTTCAACTTCAATCATCTTTGATTACAAATTTATAGTTGATACGAATAAATAAAAAAATAGGCACCAAGCAGTATTGAATTCATATACTTCAAGATTATTCCTTATGCAGTTTTTTTGTGATGTGATCAACAACACAAAATTATTGTAACATCATGTTCTAGTTGTAAGCATTTATTAGTGTGAATTTCATAAATGAAATACATAAATCTGTAAAATAAATACATACATACCTCTTTCACAATCTCTAATATTGTCAATCAAGGTAGAGTATCCACTTAAAGAAGTTGGTGAAAGTCTACATGATGATGCATCTGTCTGTAACATAAAGAAGTTGGTAGGGAAGTAAAAGAATTTCCCCATAATAATGTAAACTTTTTTCTTTTTTTATAAATGGCAATAATATCCATACCTGATTCACAAGCTTGAGGTCGTGTTTATCATAGGTTTCCATTCTGTCACACCCCTTAACATTCACTTTCACCAAGGAAGGACACCTGATGATTACGTTTCCAGCATAGAATCTCTTGAGATTATGTAAGTGAATTAATTCAAGCTTGACAAGGCAATGAAACACAACCATGCCGATATCATCGCATTCATCCCCGTCCCAGATCACTTTCTCTAAACTCCGACATCCCTTTATTGTTAAAGTTAGCAAATTGACAAGCCCGTGTGCTACATTAACAGATAATAGTCTCACTAACTCATTACAATAAGCAATATTAAGTGTCACTAGGTTCTTAAGGCTTATATATTGATCAGGACACTTCCATAGAACATGCAACTTATCGAGATGTAACAGAAAAAGGTGTTCCAGCTTCGAAAAAAATTGCTTCTTAGTATTTTCTCCACCTTCAAGTTCTTCATCTACATCCGAATTACTTGAGTACTCCACTAAACTCGAAAGATTGCCACATTCAGATAACATGATTGTAGTCAAGTCATCCAAACTTTCACAATAGAGTGTAGGCACAATATTATTTGGATTCACTGCTGAATTCAAAATTATACCATCACTTAACTTGATCAGTTCCTTAACTTCCAACATGGATGACTTATCAAGATCTTTCATTCCCAGAATCAGAGTCTTTTTATGTGCAACCTCCGCATCATCATAGATCTGTCTATTTCCTCCTATTTGTATGACAAATCCTTTCAATTTTCTAAAACACACACCTTTAGTAGGAATAAGATGTATATGTGGCAAATATAAATCTAGAAATGTGAGCATTGACAATTCGCCTATCTCCATAAAACCTTTGTTATTCCCGTCTTTGACCGCATAGTATGCAATATGCAACTCTTCCAACCGACGCAGCTTTGACATCACACCTGGTGCTATATGAGATAGATCGCGACAACCTTTAACTTCTAGCCGCCTTAAATTGACCAAATCTCCCATCTCTTGAGGAATTTCTACAATCCCTGTGTAACTGAGAATTAAAATTTCAAGTGACTTGAGGTCCCCAAGTATAGAAATATGACGGAGAGATCTGTTTCTACCAAGATTGAGCACACACAATTTTGTAAGTTGCTTCAGTGATGGTGGGAGGGACACAATGTTATTATACTCAAAATCTAAAACTCTAGCTTCTTTCACACCTAGAATAAATTTATCTGGAATAGTTGACAGATAATAATTTCCTTGTATAAGGAAAATATCAAAAAGGAGTGGAATCTCAAGCTCATAATCAGGAAGCTTCCTGATACGATTATGCATGAGTGAGATGCCTGTGCAACTTTTCACACTTTTAGGTACTGGTTGCCATTCTGTCAAACCTATCCCAGCCTTTACTAAAAACTTATTGCGACTTATTAACAATGCTACTTCACGAACCACGTCATGCATTTTTACCGTTGATTCATCCTTCCCATCCAACAACAAGCAAGCGTCTTTGAGGATCTCTACTGCATGTAGAACTCCATATCTTGCATCATCCATGTGTTCGAGGTCCTTAAAAATTTTTAGACCAAACCCATAAAGTGCCAAACAGTCTAATTGAATGTTGCAGTCGTCAGGAAACATACTACACAGTAGGAAGCATAATTTCGCCTCTTCGCTTTTAAGGAAATCATAGCTTAGCTGCAAAGTAGAGTATGCTACCCATATTGTTGAATCTATATCGGACGTTGCTCGTTTCTGTATTTGCGCATGGGCTCTTTTCCATAACTTGATGCTTTTATTTTTCAAAGCTGCACCTACGGCTTGTATGATGAGTGGCAACCCACCACATCCTTCAACAACCTTCTCTGCAGTTTTTTTAAATTGTCTAGTCTCCACAATATCCCCAACCACACGTTTGAAAAGAATCCATGATTCTTTCGGTTGCAGAGAGTCTACACTAATTAAACGGGTAGCATTCATTGTTTCACAGACGTCTTTTCTTCTAGACGTCAACAAAATCTTGCAATTCTTGTAGCGATCCCCACAGGGAATACCCACTTCATCTAGCTTGAGTTTCTCCCACATGTCATCTAAGATGACTAGAATCTTCTCGCCCTTCTCAATTCGTTTTGCTGCCGTTTTGATCCTTTGAGCATCTACGGGTTGTGAAACCGTTATAAATTCAACCGCAGCAAATAAATTTAAACTTTTCACCTCGACAGCAACTTCCTTGGCTAGTGTGGTCTTTCCTACACCTCCTGTACCGTAGATTCCTATGATTTGTATGTCGTCATCTTTAACAGATTTAATAATCTCTTCAAAACACCGCTTATGCGTATCGAGATCATCAATGTTACGCCTGACGTAGACATGAACAGAAACACAACTTTCAAAAGTCTTCCCATCTTCTTGGTGTTGTAAAAGTGAAGGAGCCTTGTTTTCTGCCTTCTTACCGTAATGATAAAGGGTGCCCAGATCCATACACATTCCTAAGTTGAACCATGTCTTGTTGGCATTAGCTTCGAACCCTTTAATAACTTGTTCTGCTTCAGTTATGTGAGATTCAGCTTTGGCCACCCACTCTTCTACACCAACTAAGAGCCTATCTCCTTTATATAGTGCTGCTGTTATCTGTTGTAGAACCCTCCCCTTCATCAGCGTTAGATTCTCTTTTTCCCTCTCAAGATCTTCAACGTTTTCAGAGCAGTTACACATGTAACTAATCTCCTCTTTAGCTAAGTCGACTAACTTATCAACCACGGAATTAACAGCCTCTTGTGGTGCCATTACAAATTGCAAGAAAAAAGCCAACCACTGTAGTGCCATTTCAAATTGCTTTAACATTCTGTTGGGTTGTTGATGTGTTTAATAACTTCTTCGTCGAAAATACTAACCACCACTGTTAATGCCGTCGTCACCACCGCCTTCAAGAATATTTTTATTCTACAATATTTAAAAAAGAAACGTGAGGTTCTGGTGAAAGCATTATCTAGATATCAAGTAAAGTAAATGCAGATCCAGAATGGTTGGTGAGTAAATGAATGAATCCCCACATTATCTTATCATGAGAAAAGTTTAATACGAAAGAACATTTATCTAAAGAACAAATAATAAGATCTCAACTATCCATCTATTTTAAATCTAAAGGTCTAGATTAATCCTAATTTTAATATAATTAATTATTGAATGGTACTTTTGTAATATCAAAAACACAAATCAGTCACCAGATCTGATAATCAATCTTCATTCAGCTCCTCCTCCAATACGACGTCGGCCGACTCGCCGGAATCCAGTCATCATCACCGTCACAAGGCCGCCAATACTTCCAGCGTTCTTCCTTCCTCCTCCTCCTCCGACTACTCCGACCTCCAATTCGACCTAATCCAAGCCTCACAAGTGAGCGGCAACCAACAACTCAAGAGTAAAAAAAAATATGTTACGGTGCTTGAACATAATCTATGGCGGTTGACTGGTTTTATCGGTGAGAGAAATGGGGAAATGAAGATGAAAACAGGGAAAGTGATGAGGAAAAGGGCCTAGTGGACTATCAATACTTATATTATAATTTTATTATTATACGGAGTGGTACATGTGATTCATTTTCCTCCAAACTTAAATGGTTAAATTAAACACTACTTCCTCCGTCCCACAATAAGTGTCCACTTTGAATTTTCAAAGTCTTTCGCATTCAACTTTGACCATAAATATTATTATTTGTGTTATATAATACTTGTTAAAAAATTATATCAATGAAAATACATTTAAAACTCAATTCATTCATATATTTTTCATCAAGTATTACATAACACAAATATAAATATTTATGGTCAAAGTTGAATGAGAAACACTTTGAAAATTCAAAATGGACACTTATTGTGGGACGGAGGTAGTAATATAAAACTTTTTATTTTGTTTTAGTTTTGGTTAAAAGAGTTCCAGATGAACTTTTTATTTTGTTTTAGTTTTGTTATATTTGATATCTTTGGAAAAGTTACATTTTTAAGATCTTGTGTGTTTGCAAATAAAAAATGAGTTTTAAAATGAGATAGGATATTTATAATTTGATGATATGAAGTTACGAACCATTCTGGTTACTACATTAATAATCATATTGAACTTTTTTTACTTGTAATTACTAAAAAAAAATCATATGTGATGCACACCAAAAAATCCCATGAGATGCACAATGAATCCTTTGGGATTCATTGTGAATCCCATGGGTTTCACAATGAATCTCATAGGATGCACCAAAGAATCCCTTGTGATTTCATATAGAATCACATGGGATTCACAATGAATCCCATGGGATTTATACTGAATTCTTTGTGATTTATCGATAAGATAAATCATACAGAATCCTGTGGGATTTTTTTACGAATCCCGTGGAATTTTTCTGGACTTAAATTTTGGGAAAAAAAATATTACGAATCCCGTGGGATTTCTTTATGAATCCCGTGAGATTTTTCTGGATGAAAATTTTGAAAAAAAAAATATTACGAATCCCGTGGGATTTCTTTACAAAATGATAGAAAAACTGAATATTTAACACACATGAAAAAAGTACTCGTAATTATTTTATGAAAATGATGTCAATCACTAAATATTATATTTCTCATTTTAGTCATTTAAAAAATCTTATGTAATGCACTAAAGAATCCCATGTGATTCACAATGAAACCGTTGAGATTCATACTGAATCCCATGGGATTCACAATGAATCTCATGGGATGCACCAAAGAATCACATGGGATTCACAATGAATCCCATGGGTTGCACAATGAATCCAATGGGATGCACAAAAAAATCCCATGGGATGCACTAAAAATCCCATGGGATTCATACCGAATCTTTTGTGACTTATCGTCTTTTTACGAATCCCGTGGATTTCTTTACGAATCCCATGGGATTTTTACGGATCCCGTGGGATTTTTCTGGACGGAAATTTTGAAAAAAAAATCGTCTTTTTACGAATCTCATGGGATTTTTTATGAATCCCGTGGGATTTTTCTGAACGGAATTTTGAAAAAAAGTTCATCGAAAGTATATAACAATGCATATCTATAGAAAGATAATTTTTTTCTCGTCGCGATAGTATATTTTTCGTAGCTTGAAGATTTACCGTTTGCAAGATATGTTGTTTTTTTAAAAAAAGTGGAAAGTGGGTTTTTGTAACACCCCCAAAATTTGGTACAGCGGAAGACTCAACAAGCTTTCGGGGTGCTACGGGGATTGGTATCCAACACAAGACATAATAGAACGAGATAAAGTAAACATAATAAAAACACAACCAAAATGGGGTTTTAAAGTTTACATTTATCCCAACATTCATTCAGAGTCAGGCCCAAAAGAAATAAACGTAGGTCCACAATTTAATATCAGAGTTTAGAAAAATAGATCCATAGACCAGGAGCCTTAGCCGAGCCTTCCAATCCATGCATCCAAAACATCACTTAATTACCTGAGAAAACGTGCTAAAAGTCAGCTTTCGCTGGTGAGATCATAGGTTTAAATTCATCAACAATATAGTGGACATGTACGCAAAACGCTTGCTAGCTAGACTAAAGGATTTACTAAAAGCCTGCGGATACCCTCCGCTCCATCATAAATACACGGATACCCTTCCGTACTAAACCTGCGGATACCCTCCGCCCAATCAGAAATACACGGATACCCTTCCGTAATATCAAAAACCCTATAGGTGCACACTACAGTATCTAAATAAGCCAACCTTGAATAGTACACACGAAACGTGTGACTAAAGCTGACAATCCACAAATATCCAAATAAGCCAACCTTGAATAGCACACACAAAATATATGTGACTAAAGCTGACAAAAATATCCTAGTCCATACGCATAGCAAGTTTAGAAAGAATATAAGAGCGATAATAGTCCACATAAAATAATTTGCACATTTCTCACCCCAAGTATTGAAAACATAGTTCAAGAGTAAAAAGTGGGGCTATGACTCACCTCAAGTCCAGAAATCAGCAATAAGAACTCGGTAGATAGTAAGACGTATAGTAACTCACAAGACGGCAACTACGGACTCGGCACGACCTAACAATATCAACTCGTTCAGAAATCATTTCCTCAAATTCAAATATTCCCAAACCCGAACGTATTCCGTTTTATTTTCCGAAAATCCATTTCGTATTAGTTTGGAGTATTTACGTTTGGTATCCATACGGGTGGTGGGTCGACACAAACAACCCAAAAAGGCTCACACAAAAGAATAACAAAATAAACTATAGATCTAATATTAGCCCAATATATTATTTAAATAAATCGCCGAAGTTTATCAAATCCGCCGATTTGATAATCCTCATATTTATTTACGTAACATACCGTTCCAAGATTACACCCAATCCTAAAGCACATAGCACATAAATACTATATGGTATATATCGTAGTTTAATAAATTCTTTATATACATCGTCAAATTGGCCAGATTTCCCGATATATATATTCGCAATTTTTTACCCTTTACATATACCACAACCTATGGGCGTCGTAGGATACGTTGCCCATTAATATATTCGTTTCGTATAGCCAAATAACCCGGTTCAACCCTTCGGTTAAGTAGTTATTTAGTTATAGAAAACGCTTATATTAATCGTTATATATCCGTGACAACACGAAAGTCACAAATAAAACTTACCTGAACTCGAGTGACCACGACTCCGCATAACTCGATAGATTTACCCGTTATATATATAAAAAGACATTTTATTTAATATTTAGTAATTATCGAGAGTTTCTCGTTTTATAATACATTTTCATGATAATACTTCCAATAATATTACGCTACTCTCGTAGCCTAATATATAATTAGTCGTATTATTATAATATGACTCGTGATTTTTGTTATTATTAATATACGCATTTATATAATTATATATCCGTTATTCACGTCTACATATTTATATAAACGTTTATATTACCAATAATATAATCACAAGTTTTATTATGTGCATTTTAAGTTGCAAATAATTATCGAGTCATACGAAATGGTCACATGTCCGAGTCATGACTCTCGGCTCATTGTCCAAGTCCAAAACAAAATAAGCAAGTCAAAAATAATCAATCCAACTCCGTCCAAATCAATCCCAACACTTACCATTCGACAACAACTTCTCAATACCAATATCCATTGTCGAGACCAAACGTGGTCTCGACCCACAAGTATTCGGCCAAGTAATAATCAATCAAAACAATACCAAACCAAGTTAACAACTAAGAGACAAACATAACAAGGGTCACATTCGGGTTGGTTTACCAAGCCAAACCCGAGTCCACACGACTCGATTGAGCCGCGGCAAACACCACGAGCCAAGAGGGGCTCGAACCATGTACCAAGGGTCACAAAAATGGCTCCAAGGAGCACACCCAAACTGCCCAAATCGACCACAAGAGGTCGCGGCATCAAACACCATATACGGCCATCAAGCCGAGACTCCTTCGAGTCAAACCAAGATACCAACGAGAGCAAGAATACTAAGAGCCAAACCACGGCTCACAAATAACAAGAAAACGAGCACCACGGCTCGAATCAATATCCAAGCCGTGAGTCGGGGACTCACGGTTCGAACCAAACCCACGAATAACAACCCGGATACGAAACCAATATATATTTATCAAAACCATTAATTTCCCAACATTTTTAATCCGTATTTCATCAAACCCCATTAATTTAATCCATGTTTCCACGGACTTAGAACCATGTCGAGGTACCCAAGGTACCAAACTATCGATACTCACCTTCTTGAACCTCGAGACTCACGGATCTAGTGAAAACAATAATACTCCGATCGGATTTATAAAGATTTCGTGATGTTAAAATGTGTTTTAGGGCGCGTGTTATATGTCAAATGAAAGAGGAGAAGATAAGGGTTAAGATGATGGTGGTGGTTTTGTTGTGGGGGCGGCGGTGCGGCGGTAATGGCCGGAAAAAGGGGGCGGCGGCTAGTACCATGACAATTGTTTTCTTTCTTTCTCGTCGACATCCAAGGAACACTCCAAGAAATACATATATAAAATGTATAACACCTTTCTTCATCACCACTTCTCCCACACAACTCCTTTCCATAATTCCTCCGCTCCTTTTCATCATTTAGAAACTCCAAGAAGACCAGAATTGAGTCGCATATTCATTTGGAAGCAAACAAGTAAAATCGAGTTATATAAATATATATATATCGTTACTTGGGTTTTTAAACGAACGTGTAAATTCTTGTGTTTTCTTCCATTTCACTCGACTCTCTACCACTCTAGAGGTGTTGTAAGTCCTCACGTTCCCTTTTCAATTCGTTTCCCACGTTATTATATGTCCATGCATTATATATTATTTTTATCGAAAATATTTAGTTTCATATATATATACATACGTACGTACAAGCATATAGCATCACAAACGTGACTAGCCTCTATCTTGGAAGGCCTAGGAGTCACGTAGCACACTTGTTTCACATTTATTTTTACATTACATGCATCCTACAAACTTATTTTGATCATATATGAAATGTATAAAAATGTTGCAAAACCATAAAAATTAACCAAGTCTTTTAATAATAAAAATACGTCCCAAGTCTCTTATAAAACCGTCTTTTATCTCACAATTTAGCGTAACAAGCATGTCATATTTTTACACCATCTAATAGACACCATGGCTAGCTACAACTTTCGTATAAATAACATGTAAAAATAACCACGTCTTGACACTCTAAATCGACCAAAGTAAATTGCAAAACTCGTATATACCAAAAACACTTGGAATTTTTCTAAGTCTTTTTACTCAGAAAACTGGTTCAGATCGCGACCAAAATGACCCTTTAAAACTCAATCCGACTTAATAACCACCCAATATTTTTACACAACCTATTTCTCCTTGCTACAAGCTACAAGTTTCGTGTTTATACTTTTTAATAATAAGCTCGTTTAGACCCTTTAAATTGGCCAAAGTAAACCACAAAAACTCAATTTTCAAAAACTATTTATAGTGCTTAATGGACTGAAAAGCCCAATAAGCTGAAAATAAGCTTTTCGTATAAGCTGGACCAAAAATCTATTTTGATATGATTTTATAACATTAAAAATGAGTTTAGAGATAAGCCCAACTTGTCTCAACGCTCACGGATTTTAAAACGTTAACGGGCCTTTAATTTTGCTCGTTAAAGCCCATTTATTGAAAAATAAGTTATTTTTGTAAATAAGCAGTTGAAATAAGTTTTAATGAGCTTCAATAAGCTCCAGAAATTTTAAGATAATTTTTCCCATAATTTTTGAACGTTTGGACTAAAAATGTAACGCGACGACACCTAGAAGGACTAATATTGAAAACTGTGAAAACTAAGGACTAAAACTGTAAAAACAGATTTATTAAGGTAGAAAATGAATTTTTATTAATCTACAAGCTTAGGAATGACTTTTGTATAATTAGTGGACTATAATTGTAAAAAATATATAAAAAGGACTAACGGTGTGACGCTAACTCCGTTAGTATAAAAAGTGTAAAATTGGAAAAAGGACAAGGACTACACATAATCTATTTGACATTCTTATTTTATTTTCTATTTTACGGCAACCCTCACGTCATATGCATTTTATTACATTTTATATATATATTATTTATTTTTACGTTAATTATATATATATAACGATATCTAAAAAGTTAATATTTTTGCTTACAATTAAAAAGGTAAAACTACGATGGATATTTTAAATTAAGTATTTTATCATATCATGCATGACATAATAATTTCATTTCACATCATCTATTCGTCATAACGAATAAATCTTATTCGTTATTCGTTCGTATTTACCAAATAGTATTTGGTTATATTCTCTGATAAATTTATTTATCAGGTTCCATATCAACAACGTTTCCATAATCGTTTCCATAAATCTCATCCTATCTTACTTTTCATCATTTCCAAATCAATCCAGGTGAGTCATAGCCCCATTTCAAATAATTGTTTTTAACTCATTGGGGGAGATACATGCTTACATATACTTTGATAACTTGATAAGTATATGAAATAAAATAAAATACATGATTTAAATCAATTTCCTAATTGATATTAAAAATAATATAATTTGTGATTTATAATATATTAATATTCCCAATGTGATTATTGTGGTATGTGAAAAATCTATATTGATGAATTATTTGACTGAAATATTGATATTCATGTGAAAATTGTTCCCAATTCGATTATTGTGATATGTGATATAAATGTGTTACTGGCGATATATTCAAACTGAATTTCTGATACTCAAGCGATACTATTTTCAAACTGAATTTCTGATACTCAAGCGATACTATTTTCAAATTGAATTTCTGATACTCAAATGATAATATTTTCAAACTAAATTTCTGATACTCAAGCGATACTATTTTCAAACTGAATTTCTGATACTCAAGCGATACTATTTTCAAACTGAATTTCTGATACTCAAATGATAATATTTTCAAACTGAATTTCTGATACTCAAGCGATACTATTTTCAAACTGAATTTCTGATACTCAAATGATACTGTTTTCAAATTGATCTCTGTGATACGATACTTGATTTCATGATGTTATGCTAAATGAGCCCATAGGTCCTTGATATTGCCTAAGTTACCTTATCGCCATAAAGCCCCTCTATCATGAGCCATTAATCACTGCGGTGAGCGCGAATATAGTGAACAGATTCGAAACCTGTTTGGATTGACCCCTGATCCCACTAATGCTTGACGGAATGCCATTATGCATGTGGTTAGTCGCATTAGTCGTGATACACTATATTTGAGTAAAAATAGGAATTGGCAAATCACCTATTACACGAGGGCAAATTCATCATTGATTTGATGAACACCCGCCGTTTACGGTATTTGTTAACGTCTTGCGTGTCATGAGGCTTGGTGCAATATCTATAAAGGAATAGAATATATGTATTCAATATATATTTAGATACAGCTGTATAGGTTCGCCCATATGTGAATTGTTTATCTGATTGATTTAGTATCATGAGTTTCCAGCTCATGTCAGGATTATTGATTCTTTATTGAATGTGATTGAATATTTATATGATTTAATTGTGAATATATTCGATAATTGTTTCATTTCTGTTTGTATTTTAACAATACCAAATATTCCTGAAATCTAACAAAATAAAGGGTTTTTCCTAAAACTCTATGAACTCACCAACCTTTGTGTTGACACTTTT
>JARVZY010007438.1:0-23271 GCA_030686995.1 Artemisia argyi | reverse complement strand
GTTTTGGTATATGTCGAACTGTTTTTTTTTCAGAAGTTCGAATCCAAACAAATACCACTTTTGCACGTCTTACTTCCTTGTGTGTTGTACTTGATCTCTTGTCTTGAAATCTCTAAGTCTCCTACACACGTTCTTTGTTACCACGCCTTGGTAATCTTTGGAACAAAACAGTCACGTCGCTCGTTCCTTTTTTCTTGCAGCAAAACAAACCAAAAAGTCTTTGATTTTCTGTTTGTTGCTTTCGTTGTTGTTGTTGTTGTGTTAATCCGACACAACAAAAAATCCACACTCTTGTTTCCAATATTCCTACGTATACGTTTTCTTCAATCAACAACGCCCTTGCTTTGTGTTTTTCTTCTTCAAACCGGTTCTATATCTTCTACACAAAGTCTTTTGTTCTGCCTCGACACCAATTCGCTTGGTGTTAAGCGTTTGCAACCCCTTACGTAAAACAGATTGTGCACTATCCCTTCTACGTGTTTCTTATTCAAATTCTTGTGTTTTCTTTGGAAGAATAGAAAGAAAAAACAAGTTGTCTCTCGCTCAAGAAGAAAAACAGATTTTGTCCTTCTCCTATCCTGCGTATTCTTTGGCTTCGAAGTCTGATGTTTCTTGATGATGTTTGCAGAATTTTGTTTTGTGTTTCGGTGTATAAAATCCTTGCTCTTGATGCCAATTGTTGTCCCACTTTGTCTCTGGATCGATTATGATAAGTTGCAAATATATGAATAAGTAAATCTATAATTTCATTAACCTTAAAACGATACTAATACATGAGTTTATATAGAGTATGAATCGGTATAATAGAACCGATGTATCTCTTCATTTGTTTCTAACCGATTTAACTAACTATTCGGTTATAAAGTTTCTATCTAACAAGTTTGGTCCTTCGAGTTTTAACTAAACTAAATAATACTAATAAGCATAAGTTGAAGATTATTTCGGGTCACAATCAGCCCCTAGGTTACGGGTTTTTATTGCATCCCACATCTCCTTCCCGGTTTTCAAATTCCCGATTTGCAAAATCAAATCTTCTGGGATCGATTGAAACAATAAGCCTTTAACTATATTGTTTTTCTTGGCATCGTCTGAGCCCGGATCTACCACATCCCATACTTCATGGATTCCAAGAAGAACTTCCATATGCATCCTCCATATGGTATAGTTTGTTGACGTTAACAACGGACACTGAAACGTCAAAGTGGTATCCTTTACAGGCGGTTGTGAGCTTTCTCCCACCACCATCCTTCTTCTAGTTCTGGATCGTGTATACGTTTGTAACGGTGAACTTTCCGGCCCTTATATCACGGCTAGAATTAGTTTAAAACAGTGAGACAATCAACAGTCTTAAAGACTGTTTCCAACTTACTGTATAAACTAAAAAAGCTACGATCAATTCACTAAATTGATTAATTACACACGACAAAAAACCCACAGGTTCACTGGTTCTTAATCGTTTGTAGAGCCTTGAGTATTTATCCAACTTCCTGTAACTTGATGAGTGGGCTCTGATCAGTTTACAAAAGAATTGGGCTGCAAATAATTATTGGGCTTCAACCACGACCAACCACTTTGTTCACAGGTTTAAGTCGATCCTTTGATTCAGTAAACCCTTAAACGCAGAATACAAATCACCAAAAAGCTGTGACCAGGTTTTGTATCTGATCAAAGGAAATCCACACGTCTAACCACAAGTTCACAGGTTAGCGACTGTTTTTATCCGATGTTGTGAATCCCTAATCGCTGGTAACAGGTCTCTAACTTCTTCTCCTTAAACCAACAGAATCACAGGTTTAGGAATTATTGTTGTTGGTTGTGTTTGTAACCCTTAGTCGCAGCAACAAATCACCAACAAGGAACTAGAAGCTCTGATGCCAATTGTGGTTATCAGAGGTACGCAGCAACTGAAACACAAATCACAGCAAACAGAAAATAACAAAGCTGCCAGGAACACGCAAACTTTTATTGAAGAAATCTTACTCTAAAACTTCAATTTGATACAATGCTAATCCCTACCCTTCACGGTATATATAGACTAATCTATTCGTATTAGACTATAACTAGGATTACACTTTACTTAACCTTATAATTATCTAAGTCCTACAGGAAGATAATTGCTTGCACGTCAAGTAAACTTGTTGGAGTACTTCTACTCCAACTCTTGTTGCTTGAATCTGACATCACGCCTTAAGCCACATCAGACTTCAACTCCAACTTGTATTACTATCACTGAATCTGGTACACGCCTTAGCCACAACCAAACTCAGGAATTCGCCAACATATGGAGGGCTGGACGTCGGTTATTTGTATCATTGCATGGCCATGGAGGAGATTAGCCGCGCATCAGCATCAGTTGGTGTATCCTATGGTGTCCATTCTAACGTCTGCATTAATCAATTGGTAATCAATCTACAGCGTACATTTGGATATTCACTCAGTATATATGTCCATCCCGCCTCACCACTTTTCTGTTCTTGTAGGCAAGGCATGGAAATGCAGCCCAGAAGGAAAAATATTTACCAAAGGTATTAACTTATCTATTATTTTCTATATACTTGATTCTAGTTACTAATATATTTTAGTTAACTAAAGCTAATCAGCGGGGAGCACGTAGGAGCTCTTTCCATCAGTGAGCCTGGTGGTAAGTACTTGATAGTTATGTAAGAATTGGTTCTAATATACGTAGTACGTCTGTAGTTTTATTTCAAATTATTAATGTTTCAATATGTATAACAATGAGAGTACATTGCTCTTTTCATAGCTGGATCCGATGCTGTTGGCATGAGAAGCAAAGCAGATCGTGTTGATGGCGGTTTTGTTATAAATGGAAATAAGATGTGGTGCACAAATGGTACCGTTGCTGATACCTTGGTAATTATCATATTAAAATATTCATAAATGGTTCTTAGTTTGATTAGCTTAACTTAACTACTTTCTAGTTTCTACTATATATGATAAAAATGTTAATTAGGTGGTTTATGCTAAAACTGATGCTGCTGCTGGCTCCAAAGGGATAACAGCATTTATCGTTGAAAAAGGCACCCCTGGGTATGTATGTGGTTTTTTTATGCTTAGACCTTACAAATCCTATTGAAATCTAAAAAATGTTTATATTTTGTAAAGAAATCGCAATAGGCAGAAAATCAAGGTTACTAAGATTGTTTTTTTAACTACAGATTCACTGCGGCCCGAAAATTGGATAAACTTGGAATGCGCGGAAGTTCAACGTATGTATCCCATGCGTATTTCTAGTTACGTCGATGAAAAAAGTTAACTTAATTAATTTCCTAATAACAACATGTACCATCTTAATAATCTCGATCAGGTGTGAGCTTGTCTTTGAGAATTGTTTCGTTCCTAATGAGAATATTCTTGGTGAAGAAGTAAAAGGTATACATTGACAAGATCCATAAGTAACTTAGTTATTTTTGTTTTGTATTTGACTGTAAATAACACTTTTTCAGGAGTTTATATAATGATGTCCGGTTTGGATTTAGAGAGAGTTGTATTAGCATCCGGACCGGTCGGGATCATGCAAGCATGTCATGATGTTGTTCTTCCTTATGTCCGCGAAAGAGAACAATTTGGCCGTCCCATTGGCCAATTTCAACTTATGCAGGTTTCATAATTAGTCACAAGCTAGCTATACATATTTAATACTGTACCTGTTAATTACTACTCATTTTTTAACAAATTTATCTTCTGGATAAATAGGGAAAGATTGCGGATATGTATGCTGCTTTGCAGTCTTCCAGGTAAAACAAGTTGTTTCTCGACTCCAGAACCCTTGACTCACCAATCTCGCCCCATGAATGTTTATTGATAATAAATCGTTTTGCAGATCATATCTATTCTGTTGCAAGAGATTGTGATAATGGAATAATCAATCCAAAGGTACAATTTCAAATATAAAAGCAGGTTGATAAGCAGTTTTGATTGTGTTTGAGATTTTTTTAGCCAAACTGCTTATGTGATTATTTGCTAGTGAAATGAGTTGTTTCAAATAAACAGTTTCACACCGCTTATTATATCAACAAGTAGTAGGCAGCTAAACAATTGTAATAACCAATTCCAAACACCCGATAATACTAAAATTGTAACTCTTATACAGGATTGCGCTGCGGTTATACTTGTTGCTGCTGAAAGAGCTACCCAAGTTGCTTTGCAGGTCCAAGTTATAAAAGCACATTCATTCACTTTTTTTTTTTTTTTTTTTTTTTTTAAAAAAAAGTCTAAAACTTATCGAGTTCAAGTTTCTTTATAACTTCAGGCAATACAATGCTTGGGTGGCAATGGGCATGTTAATGAATACCCAACTGGTCGACTACTTCGTGATGCCAAATTGTATGAAATTGGTGCCGGGACTAGTGAGATCAGAAGAATGATTATTGGTCGTGAACTCTTCAAACAACACTAAAAAGTCCCTCCCTTTATGAAACAGCTATCATCTTTGCGACGACCAACCAAACTATGGCTATATAGTTTTACCAAATTGTGTAAGTAGTATGTGTTATCATCACCAAATTAATAAAGTCCCTTCAGTCATAATAATAGTATTTGATGCCTCTGAACTTACCGAAAAAGTTTAACTGAAGGGAAATCACTACAACTCCACAAGACAACTGAGTTAATAAATAATATGCGCGGGTAAATTGTTTAGTGGCACAACCATAAAGTGACAAGAACACCATCAAATAACCAATAGTTATCAAAAAGAATTCACATTATCTCAATGAAACTCTTTAGCTTCCAAGAAACAAATGAATGCAACGCTAAGCTGTTAAAACCTTTGCGACTATCATCACTAAAGTGTGAAAGTTCTCAAGTTTGGCTCATCCTTAGCGCAAACAACCCTTAGGTAATTTATTGGTCATAGGCTCTTCAAACAAGAGTAACAAGACACTCTTTTTGGAACAAAGTACCATCTTCGCTAACCGAACCATGGATATATATTCTGATAGCTGTTGTATGTATGGTCATTCATGATACTAATAAAACTTGACAGTCATATCACTTTGAAACATGACAAAGAAACATCACAAACCCAAAGTTTGCAACTTATTTGCTTACAGTGTTTGTTGCATCAAAGTCTGGCAAGTGCTTAAAGCTTGCTTTGAAAGACAGGTTCCATACTAATTAGCCCAACACAAAACACGAACACGGTACTACTACAACACAACCTTACAACAATTTTATCCAGACAATAACTAATCTGGTTGACCAACTGATGATGACTTAGCCGTATCAACTATAGCTGGTGCTTCCTCCAAGCAGCTTGTGTTGTCACTGATCACCCCACTACTCATCAGCTTTTCGACTTCTTCAGCAGTGTATATGTGTATCTTTGTAGCAATTCTTGCAAACTCGCTGCATTCAGCATTAACAAAAACCATTTAGCACTTGAATATTCTAGAATATTCCTAACTAATGAAGTTATATATGGTGTAAATACTTACTCCCATGGGTCATCACCGACAACCATCATGTCATTTTCTTCATCCGTATACAGAAGTCGCCATGCACCATCAGGGTTATTAAAGGCGCCTTCCATGTTAAATAGTGCTTCTAACTCCATGAACAAGTCGCGATAACTTGACATTTTAGACAAATCAATGGCCCTTCCAACCTTGTTTCCTTGTTTGTGAACCTATAACTGAAGTAGTTAAGTAAAACTACTAACTTTTCAGGCAAGATATATAATGAATAGTAACCAAGTTTCACCATTGTTCCACTCACACTTTTATCAACAGGTTTAACCACCCAAGTTCCAATCCGTCAACCGAAATTGCCATTTATATATTATATTCCAGTGTCCCGACAGTGTCATCCATTTTATACATTGGGACGCCCATGCTGGCCATTTTACTAATATGTCAACATATGTAACTCTGCTAATCAGTTTCATGTCAATTTCCAATAAAACAGAATTTCATAATATTGAAACACAATCGAAACTTGCTTGTTAAAATCCTTAGAAAGAAGTTCAAGCGGCTAAAGTGGAAAAATAATAAAACTTGAAAACTATTTATTGACGTGTAGTACTAAATTAAAACAAGTATATAGATGCATCAATTGAACAATTAAGTACCTTGGTACAACTCCTCTTGTTTAAACTTTTACCATCTAGCAACGAGGGAGCTTCATTCAAGGCAAAACCAAAGAGTTTACAGCTGCTCCCGATGCTATCTGAAGCACCATCATCTTTCTCACTGCTTGAGTTAGGTTCAGAAATTTTATCAGCAGTTTTCTCAGCAGGAATCTGAAGCTCCGCTACCTTATCCCTCATGTTCCCACTTCCAATATTTGATTGAACAATGGGAAACCGCATAAAGTTTGTAGGCATGACTGGACCAGGATTTGGTCTTGCTTCATAAACATCGGGATTTGGAAAACCAAAATTTCTACCACCTTCAGAACCAAGTGGATAAAACCCGGGATTCTCGGGAGTTCGGTACATATTAAGAACATTGTGGGAATTACCAACATCAATTCTTGGTGGGGCCCAAGAACCAATGTCGGGTTTTCCAGTCAATGATCTCAATGAGCAAATTTCTTGACCTTGCAAGACCTTCGGGAATCTGTTACTATCAGATCCCAGAAAGCCCGAGTAAAGGGTGGCTGGGAGTGGCTGATGATGAGTGTTCCTCAGAAGTTCACTGATAAAACTCGTACCCCTTCCCATCATCATCATTCCATTTGTGGGAACACTCGGATGCATTGGGGGTTGCACCCCAAAGTTCAACAAGTTGTTCATCTTGTCACGTCCATACAGAGGTGACACCGGACCTACATTTTCTTGACCTTGCAAGACCTTAGAGGATCTCATTGATTCCTCAAAGTCTACATATCCACCCCGTGCTGCAAACAGAGAGCAAAAATCACTAGTTTATAAAGTAAAATGATATTTTTTGGGGAAAAACATCAGACACTTGATCAAAAAAATAAGCTGGATATATGGCCTTACTTCCTGGATTAACTAAAAAGGCTTGATAATTCAAATGGAAATTGGAGATAATTTTTAATACCCTTTTATGCAATATTCTCTAATATCTACAGATTTAACTTGATGGTTGCTAAAGTTGAATTCAAGAAAGAATCATACCAGCTGCAGGGAGGGCGGAAGGAGTTGCATGCAGCCCTGCACGCAGTTTCTTGAACCGTGGGGAAGACTGAATGTTTAACAACGGGAAGGACCCACCGGATAGATCGATCTCCCATGGAGATATTCGTTCCTGATGATCATTTCCTATATCTTCATCCCACCTCACCTGTTCTCGAGACATCAAAGTATATAAATATACACAACAAATTTACGAAATGGTTTCATTAAATGAAGTTAAAATGTCACGGGATGTACCGTTAGGCATCTCCATTTTGAGTTAGACCACTTGTAAGGATCCATATCACCAACACCGGTCACAACTCCACTGAACCTTCGTTCAGGAGACTCGTCCATACAGAACTTCATCTTGAATCTAGCACCGACAGATATCATGCTACTGACCGATTTCATGTACTTGGCATAAGGAACAACAAAATCCGCTCGGCTAGACCTACATTGCATTTGTTATTTATGAAATAAGTTAAACCACAGTTATTAAATTTTAGCTTTACTTGATATGAGTAGTGTGTGTTTTCGAATGTGCTTGCACATAACTGTCATAAGATAATTAAAGTATCACCTTGGACTGTAGAAAACATCAAAGGTGCTGTTGGTAGAAACTGCATTAGCAACAGATGCAAGAATGTCGGAGTATGAATGCAAGTTGCCTATTGTTGTGTCCGGAAGGATGTTTCGTGGTCGAGTGGCTCTCCGGGTTCCCAGCCTTAATTCTCCTCCTTCACCCCTGAAACAATCACCAAAAGGGCATTCCTCTCATTAGTGAGAACTAAAAAGATAATTATACTCAAATTACTTGTTAGTTAAAATTCATCACTTATAACATAGAGAACTAATATGTGCTATAACTCAGACTCGAACCCGAGCTATCTTGATACTAGTACTCTATTATTCTTATTTACACTTCTAAAACCTATAAGAAACGCGTACAATGCCATAAGGAAATACCTTAAAAAGAGAACAGCATCCCCGGAAGTAAGATTCTTTTGGCTTACAAAGACGCTCCAACCTGTGGTTAGCAAATGCCTCCTCGGCTGACCTACAAAACAACAATTTGCTTCTTTAATCCAAAACTTTTAAATCAAACAAAACCCTAACTTTAATTACATCAACCAAATCACCTCTATAAATGTGCCTAAATTTCCATTCCACTCCATGGAGATCCTTAGCAACTAGCTCTTGACTTGGCCTCTGCTGCTTATAATCCTAAAACACAACAAGTACACACAATGCAGTTATATAAACTATACAAATAGCAAAAATGGTATTATTTGAAACCCGAAAAGTAGCAAAAAATCGAACCAGAGGTGGAAAACAATCTTCAGCAGCACGTCTAGGGACTGAGAATCCACCATGAGTAGATGTATCAGAAGCAGTTAGTGTTTTGCAAAACATTTGAGGGGTTGATCTTGTGCGTGTAACCCCTTCACCCTCCTCCTCCTTTTCTTGCAAATTTCCCTACAAATTTTCACCATTCAACCCATTTAGAATCATCATCTCCACATTAATTAAATACTCCAACATTGAAAGAAAAAAAAAAAAAAAAAAAAAAAAACAAGCCTTTTGACCAAGAATTTAACTTAATTAGCAAAAACATTAAATGCAACAACAAAATTATTAAAGGAATCTTACATTATTATCTCTACTTAAATTTTCAAATATGCCACACTATAATTTAACTTGAGAACTAAAAACAACAAAATGGGTATATCCAAATTTACCTCTGGTAGAGGCAAAAGAGTGAGCTTTGTGTAGACTTCATCATTTTCTTTATTTGCCTGTTTCCAAAAATTGGGCAAAAACATTAAACCAAAAATGAGCAAACTAAACAACACCAACATAAAGCTTTATCAAATTAATAATAAAAATCAACAACTTACAAGCAATTGAACACCAACAATCTTACAAAAGATCTGAGGAGCAAGACCCAAAGAAGGAACATCAATAGGTGAGAAGTGAGTAGATGAGTGTGAAGCAATTTGCTCTAAATGACCTTGAGGAAAATAAACCACCACATTTCCTTTACTAGGAAGAGTAGTCAAAGGACCAGCACAAGCATGCCAAAGCTCCATATAAATTGATGAACCATTTGTAGAACAATTTGATGAGTTTGATGAAGTTGATAATGATGAATCATTTTCATTTTCACATGATTCTACATTGTGAACATGATTCAAATCAAAATCCATCACTACTTAAAACCTTAAACTGCTGATTATCTTGAACCTTAAACAACCTTAAAGAACCTTAAAGATGGACTAAAAGCTAAGAAAATCAAGAACAACTTTGGAAAATTTCAAGAAAAGTGAGAACACTAAGAGAAGACATGATTTTTGATGATAGAAAACTTGAAGTAAAAATTATATAAAAAAAGATGTGAGGAAATTGAGAGTATGATTGCTAGCTACCCCATAATTATGTTGTTGCTTTGAGAAAGAAGAGGTGAACGGAAGGTAGACATAGACAAATGCATAGGTAGCACAGAAACAAAAGTTGAAACAAAAGGCAGATAAAGCCAATGTGTGTTGTTTATGTCTTTTTTTTTTCAACCTAACAAAATGTTGTTTATTTGGGGTATGGGTATCCTGATAGCAATTAGAAGTCACGAGAAAACGTTTTCAGATCGATTAATTGGAGTGGATACCAATTAACAATCGGATAAAATCTAATTGATTCAAGTTTGTGTATGTTTTTCTGTGTTTCTGTGAATCAGAATCGTTTCTGTCTCTTTTTCTGTCTCTGTTCCTAAGAACCGTTTTAGTGATAAAACGTTTTAGGGTTAACTGCCTTTAGGCAGTTTCAAGGTCTCAAATTGTCAAAATTAGTCCCTCAATTTCCGAAAATTTAATTTTCTGAGGAATTTTTGACATAGCAACTTAGTGGAAATAAAAAAATTTCCAGCTGACCTGGCAGCTCGACCCCAGCCAGGGGCGCTGCCCCTTGGACCCTGCTTCTCTCAGGGGCGTTGCCCCCGAACCCCCACCAAGGGGGCTACCGCCCCCTTGGAATCCCCGTTAGTCCAGTTAATATTCATATAAGTGTCGACCCTTATATGTATATTAAACTCAATCTATTTTACACTAAAATACCAACACAAAATGCTACAAATATTACTACATTAGTTTATTCATCAACTTAAAGATCTATATACTTTATATTAGTAGTAACCATTTTAAGAATGTTTGTTAACATCTTCTTAAACTTTAGTTTAATACATGTGATGGTCCCACTTGTGATATTTTAGGGATGCACTCCTCAATTTTTATAAGGTTTTAATTCGTTGAGGATCCGCTTGGTTCAAATCAAGAAATGTCAATGGTAAAAATAATAGAAATATTAAAGAATACAATGTCATAATTCTAATTTTGTTAAATAATGATTGATTACCCTGTTTTGAGTAATGCTTCAGTTTTTATAATCAAACAAGCATCATTAATCATTATCTTTGTCATTTCTTACCCTTCAATACATTCAACCAAGCACACCCTGAGTGCTATGTTTAAAAAATAAAAACATGTATAACTGGTTAGAGTAATTCTAAACTGTATCATTTACAATAAATTATACTTATAGATTTCTAACCATTTAAATATATTAATATTAAAAAATATAGATTAATATCCAATCTATGCTAACTATTTGTCGGGTTGGACATCCCATTGCCCCAACAAGACATGATACTGCTAACTTTTTTATATACATAGTATAAAACAATAATTTAATTGGTGGGTGGTAAATAATAATAAAAGCAACAATCCCATCATAGATTTTATCAAGGTTACATTATTTTATTAAAGAATAATGATGACAAGATAATTTACCGAATCATACCATTTTTATACACTTTTTTCATATCCAAGTATTGAGTTGCTAAATTCATATCTTTTTTGTATGCCCTAAAATGGAAAATGTTTTGCAAAAGAAAACCCATAAAACCGAAGATCGATCCAAAAATACGAAATTTGGTTTGGGTAAAGTCATGAAAAATCTTATCACACGATACCCAACACAAAGGAATCTATTAAAGTTAAAATATTAGGGGTGTGAATAAAGACACTTTAGTAGTATGTACTAGTAAAACAAATAAGAATCATCATCATGTGATAATTGTTCCTAGCATCAATATTAGCTAAAAAAAAAAACTTTGTATTAAGGATAAGATAATTATGAACCTTCTTATTAGATTAAAATACCCCGTTAGTTTTTAAACTTTTCACAAGCATCTTCATGCACCCTAACTTTCAAAAATCGTCGTCATGCGTTCAAACCTAGAAATTTGAGTCCGATTGTGTCCCTTGACCCATTTGGACTAAGTCAACGCACGTTTTATGTTCTAGTTTCAAGGGCATAATAGTCAAATCACTAATTAACTATGATCTAACTCAAAAGCTAAACTTGACAGTCAACTTGATGGACCAAATATGAACACTCAACTTAATAATTGGCGAGAGTTATAACTATACCAACGGCAACATAGACAAATTGAGGGACCAACAGTGTCTTCTCTGACACGCTCTATTTACGTCTAAATGCGTGTATATTTCCAACAAATAATGGGGAATCGAATAGTTCAAAAAATACTTCTAAAATTTAATACAGACTCTTGTTTTCCTCATTATTTGTGTATAAATTTGTTACTCCCACATTATGTTGCAAACCAATCTACTTCTATCAAAAAAATTGTAACCATGTTGTCAAGAAACAAGAGAGCGAGAGATGCTGATGCTACCCCAACCAACGAAAAAGAAAATGAGGAGGTGGTGAAAAGACCAGCCCATGAAAGGAAAGATGTAGAGGTGCCAAAGGGCGAAGGCGATGAAAGCTTCTACTACGAACTAGAAGCGGCCTTAGAAGAGGACTGGAAGGTGGAACAAAATGAGCCTGCAGAAGAGAAGGAGCAGGCAGCTCCAAGCGATGCTGAAGTCGCAAGAAGAAGGCTTGCTGCAAAGGCCAGAGCAGAGGAGCATTGAAAGGAGAAACGTGCTATAAGGAGACTAGAAAAAAATATAAAAAAAATGGTATTTGGCGGAACCATCTCAAGTCCGTGTACCTTTTTAGTACCGAGCCCCCCACCCAACAAGGTAGGCATATCCCGGTAAATTACCTAGGCAACACTGGCTGACCAAGTTGGAGTCTGGATTCGAACCCCCTCCTTTAAGCTTTGACTTGGTCAACTGCGTGCTTTTGCGATAGTTGGTGGCCAACTGCCCTAAGGCAGCTGGTTAATGAAGAAATATGTTTAGAAACTTTCTCATACGATGATTTACATAAGGCATATGTGTCTGATTAATGTAATCATGTAACGAAACATATTTTAAATGATAATTTTAAGACAATTTAATCTTGATTTTCCGAGTATTTTGCTTTTAATTGCATGTTTGCATCTGCATATGCAGTTTAGCGGGTGTTTGGATTTAACCAGTTTGACTTTCACAAGTCAACATACACCTAAAAATTGAATGACTGTGTAACCAACGGTGTATTTTAGTCATGATATAATTTACTAACTTGCTACTTAACGAGATATTAACAATACCCCATTTAAGGAAAGAACACACTAATATGGTGAATTTCTATAAAGATCCATGCTTACTAACTTCAAGGAAACAACAACTAAGGCACAAAATGATGATGTTAAAGGAGTTTGGGTTAGATTTAACTTAGATATGGTTAAAAATGTGTTTGGTCTATTATACCCTTGATGCTATACGGCTATACCTAAAATGGGCGTTGACCTTAGATTTCCAGGTCAAGGACGCAATCTGCCTCAAAAAACTTGAGGAGGGACGCACGGAGACGTTTTTCAAAAGTTAAGGTGCATGGCGATGTTTCGTGGAAAGTTTAGGGATCAACGGTGTATTTTTGTCTTCTTATTACGATATGTACCGAATCTTTTTAATAAGTTTACATACATGCTCTTTCCATTTAAAAATAATAATCCCCGTTTGACTTTTTAAGTTTTTCTTATTCAACTTTAACCTTAAATCTTACTCCATTAGTTTCAAAAAAATGATCCACATTTCCTTTTTGAGGTGTCTCAAATTAATTGTCCACTTTCCATATTAAGTAATAAAAATGAATTTAATGGAAGAATATTCTATTTGAGTGGTTGAAAATCGTAGTCGTCTCACTTTTATTAGACTGTGTGATTTTTGTCTCATGACAATAATTTTGAGACGAAGGGAGTATTGTTTTTGTTTTATACATGATGAAAATACAATAATATAAGTTTATGAACATATATTAAGAATGAGCTTTGTTGATACTAGTCAAAAAGAAATATTTTTCTGAAAGGCAATATACCAAGTCATCAATGCAAGGGGGAAAAAGGCGTACTCTAAGGCAGAGCACTAAAAAACACCAAGAATATTGATATAGAAAAGATTATACAACAAGCAAGTCACCCGGATTTTAGATCCATTTATCCCACGAAAATCGGTTCTTAGAAGCCCGTAAGAGAGACATCATGTGAACCGTAAAAAAGGTATCTTGGTGACAAGTCGATATTGCTTCCGCCTCTTGTAACAACCCACAAAACCTCATTACTATCATTCCCATTACAAATACCTATAGTAGGTATTTCACAGGTAAATTTTTGCTTTTTATGTGCATTTATTACTTGCATGACTCACTAGACCTACTCACGTACCCACACAAGCCAAATAACTCAACACTCACATCCTATAAAACCCCTGGTATGTCAAGCATAAGATCACCACAACACCATAATAAGTAATCTACCAATCTAACACACTAAACATAACACAAAACCCTAATAAACCTTAACTAAACCCTAATTAGGTCTATGTGCTTATTTGAACCTATATGCTTAACTTAACTAGTTTGAAAGTGTCCAAGGCTTAAGTATGAGTTACCTTAGGAATATTAGGATACCTTAGGACCATTAGGCATTAGTACAACCCTTTAGAACTTAGGTACAAGTCCCTTAAACACAAAACCATAACTAAGTCATAACTTCCTAGAATTAGGTCTAGATTATCCCAAAACTTCCCCATAGGTTACCACCACTTAGTATAAGCCTCTTCGGACCTAGGATTAGTTATTAGACATTAATAGGACACTAATCTAGGCACAAAACCTTAGGATAAACCCTAATATCCCACTAAACACAAATAGGTCACTTAGGTCACAAAACTAGGTCAAACCTTCCCAAATCTTTCCCATAAGTTACCATCACATAGTATAAACCCCTTAGGACTTAGGATTAGTCACTAAACACTCTTAGGAACCTAACCCACCATCAAATAGTATAAACCCCTTAGGACTTAGGATTAGTCACTAAACACTCTTAGGAACCTAACTCAGGCACTAAACCTTAGGTAAAACCCTAGACTCTCACTATGTAAAACTAGGTCAAAACTTAACCTAAACTAGTAAAACCTAAACATAAGCACCTCAACCAAGCACCCTAGCACCTCTCCCTAGTTAAGCTAGCACCCTAACACCTTACAAGCACCCACGCAAGTAGGTGCATCACCTACTTGTCACCTACTTAACTAAACCATCACTAAACCACCACTAATCACCCCAAACCACCACTAAACCTCCACTAAACCACCAATAATCACCCTAAACCATCACTAAACCTCCCAAGCAGCTTACAAGCACCTCTAAGCTAGCACAAAATTAGGTGATGCACCTACTTGTCACCTACTTGTGCCACGGCTCCATTACCACCACAAACACCCCTACACCACATATAGCCTCACCACCTCACCATACTAGCTTCCATTAGTCACCTACTAGCTGTGGCTAGTCACTCCCCCTCCTCGTGACACCACGACACCCAAAACTTGGCCACCAAGGCTTGCGAGCCCTATAAATACCGTGACCCCTCCCCTCATTTCAAACCATCCCATTCTTTCTTTCCACCTCAAAATTTCTGTAGTTAGTAGTAGTATAGGACCATTAGAAGTCCTAGGAGTCGAGTAGGGCAAGCCTTGAGGCCTTGTTGAGTCGTTTTGCCGTCGAGAAAATCCTAACCCTAGCTTAACCCTCATTAACCCTTCCCTAACCAAGTAAGCATTCACTTTTAGTTCTAATAACTTTAGTTTAGTCTTAGGATAGTATTAGGATGCCTTAGATCCCCTAGGAACCCTTGCATAAGCCTTGGTCATAATCATTTGCTAGTTTACATTTTAAAACCCTAATTATAGATAAAACCCTAATTACAAGCTATAAGCCCTCATAAGCCCTAAGCTAGTTTATATAACTTAAATAAGCTAATATTAGTTAAACATAAGCTATAAAACTTAGTTGTTATATAAAAATATAGTTTACATGCATTTAGGACTAGTTTTGCAAAACTTTACATGCATAAGGGTATATATTGTAAATTCCTGAAACTATAAAGTCTAGGGACTATTTTTGACATTCCTAGAAGTTATAAGTGTAAGGACTCATTTTGGAAGGTATTAAAACCTTAGGATGGAAACTAAAATAAGTTATAAACTAAAAAGGACTAGTTATGCAAAGATTATAAATTTAAAGGTATAAATGGTAAATATAGAAAACTTATGAGTCTAAGGGTTAATTATGTCATTTTCTAAAAGTATAGAAGTCGAGGGACTAGTTGTGTCAAGTATAGATAGTTATAAGTATAAATAATATAAACAAGATAAACAACCTTATACGATTTCTCTCTGGAGAAAAACCCTAACAACCTTATACGATTTTTGATTCATCTAATTCCACCAAACCTCTTTGATTCCCTGCATAATCCTGTGATTTAACACTCTTATCTATTGCTTCTTGTTGAATTAACGCTTGGTATCTTACGAATTTGGTGAGTTTCTTGTAATCGCATACTTAGGGTTTCCTTCTTATCGTTTTTTTATAAATCGACTTTAGGGTTCTTCCAATCCTTAGTCGGTTCTGATCCTATATTCTATCCACTGAATCATTAACCTTTATTGATTGGATCATGGATGCTGGTTAGTTTTTTTTGGGGCGTCACGTTAAACCCTAAGCGATTAGGGTTTTTTCTGTATTGGTTTTGCTTGCTGCTGGTTACATTAAGTCTGTTACGCTTTGATTTGTTTAATTGGTGGTGAGAGATGATTAAGGGTTTCTTGAGTCCTAAGAGTGTGAGTAAGGAATCGGCTGTTAAGAAGAATCTTCCTGATGTGACGAGTTCTAGTTTGAATGTGGATGATGCAAATGATTGTTCTATGAATGGTACTCAGAAAGTGGAGCCGATTCCACTTACGAAAGATACATCACTTGGTGACGACTTGGAGCGGATTACTAGTGCTGAATCTGTGAAACACTTGATTGATAATGCGCATCAGAATTTTGATGATGCATTTGAATAAAATCCAAAGTGAGATTGGAGCTAATGAAGTTAATATTACTTGTACTCCTCCTGTTACTTCTGGTCCTAATGCTCACAAGGATGATACTACTAATGGTACGGGAGTGAAGTTGGTTTCTTACGCGGGTGCTACTTCTAATGAACCTCTGAAACATGTTTCAAACTTTCGTAGGTTGGAATGTAGCAAGAAGAAGATTGATGTTGATCTATCAGTCCCAATGAATGTAGTGCAAGAGGTTAACATGAGGTTCGAGAATACTCTCTACGGATACTTCCTTGGTCAACGCCTTGCTTTTCCTGTTGTTGATTATTATGTTCGCAATGCGTGGGCTAATTATGGTTTACAAAAGGTTATGATGAATGCTAAGGGTTTCTTTTTCTTTAAGTTTACTTCGAAGAAAGGTGTCGATGATGTCCTTGATAATGGTCCTTGGTTGATTCGTAATGTCCCTATTATCCTTAAACCATGGACATTGAACACCAACTTGCTTAAAGAGGATTTGACTAACATTCCGGTGTGGGTTAAATTCCATGATGTTCCTTTAACTATGTTCTCTGATGACGGGCTTAGCCTTCTTGCTACAGTGATTGGGATGCCCAAAAGGTTAGATGCCTTTACTAGTCAAATGTGCAAGGAATCTTGGGGCCGGAGTAGCTTTGCTAGGTGTATGATTGAAGTAAAGTCGGATGAGGTACTAAAGGACAGTCTCACTGTTGAGATTCCTCTACTTGATGGTACGGGTTCGACTATTGAAAAGATCCGGGTAGAATATGAGTGGAAACCGCCTCGCTGTGATAAATGTAAGGTATTTGGACATACTTTGGTTGAGTGCCCTAAGGTTGTCATATTGAATGCTCAACCTACTATGAATGCAATTGATGGTTTCCAGCCTGTTAACAATAAGAATAAGGGAAAGCAAGTTGGTTCGAATCCGGGTCGAGGAGGTTTTACCAAACCTGTGGTGGGTAAGCATTTTGAATATCAGCCCAAAAAGACTCTTCCTGAATCAAATAAAGCTAATGTCAGTAAGAAGAAGGCTTCTGATGTGGCTAGTACAAATGGAACCAAGATCACTACTTCTAATCAGTTTGATGCTCTTAATATGGATGATATAGATGGTTTTGGTATTCCTAAGGTTGTTACTAACAAGGATGTGGATGCTGGCAGTACAATGGAAGTTAATAAGGATGAGTCGGTTACGACTGGTACTACTTCACAAGTCCCTCTTGTGAGTGATACGCAAGAACCGCTTGTGAGTGATTCTATGGGAACAATGGAAGTTGGTTCTACTCATATTGTTGAGAAAATTAGTAAGCTTGAAAAGCTTCTGATCGATGGGAAAGCTACTCTTGTGGATGATGCTGGTCATCCTATTCCGTCTACCTCTGTCACTAAGAGGGCTAACCCATTTTCTAAGGTGGGTGAGGTTGTGGTTTCTGATAGTGATGAGGATGAGGTTCTTAACACGTTAGATGAATCAGCTAATCTTTTTGGTGGTGGTCATGAGCGTGAAGATGAGTATGACTATGATGACTATTCGAAGCAAATTTATGATCTTCCAGGGGAATTGGATGCTCTTAATGCCATTTATGGTTTTAATCTCCAAGGTCGTAGGAAGTAGTTTATCTTTTGTCAGAGTCACTACTATCATGTGAGTAATGGTTTGTTTTCTTGTTTTGAAAATAGGAAGTATCTTGTTATGTAAGCTTTTCGCCTATGTAACGGGCTGAGATATGAGATTCACCCATGTCCGTTGTACTTAAACGTTTTTTGGAGTAATATATTTACCGGGTCGTTGACCTTTTACCGAAAAAAAAGTATAAATAATATAAGTATTATAAGTTTAGGGTAGAAAATGTAAATATATAAACTATAAGGGTATAAAGTGAAAATATCATACAAATATAAAACTTAATAAAAGTTAGAAGCATAACATAATATTAGGGAGCTTCATGTGAGGAGTATCATGTAGATATTTCGTTTTGACGAGTTTGCTGGGTTTACGAATTAAAGTGCCCTGGCTCCTCAAACGATTATTGCATGTACTTCTGGATTATGATGGCCCGAACGAGGTTATGACTATAACTTGACTTAATAACAATATTGCTCAATAGTAGGGAGCTTCATGTGAGGAGTATTAACTTCTGAATTATGATGGCCCAAACAGTATTATGTTGATAACATAATACAATAGTAGGGAGCTTCATGTGAGGAGTCATATACTTCTGAATTGTGATGGCCCGAACGGTGTTATATTATATCTAAAACATTAATGAACCTAAGAACAATAACTTAAGAAACTTAAACAAGATAATTAAAGCTTGACATACATCCAAACCTACCACACACTAGGATACGTGAGTAAGGCAGTCTAGTTCCCGAGTCACTTTTTGCATCACTTAGATTTCTCTAAGCCCAGGTGAGTTCATAGCCTCACACTCTTTTTAAAAACTTTCACTCTAAATGCTTTACAAACCCTGTGAGAGGGATACATGCTACTTGCTTTACTTAAAACCGAATACAAGTCTTTTCTTTGGTGGTTGCACGAGTGAATTAACTGCCACCACTACATAACCAAAATTCATGAATCTAATCGTTTGGGATATTTTACCCATGCGAACGCGAATATAGTTGATAGATCTATTGGAGTTTGACAACTCCCGTTGGTATTAACATCTTACTGGATGGTACCAATAAGTATTATATTTGAACCCACTGAAGGTTTAACTTTGGCAAGTTATCCTTCCCATCCCTTCATGGTTGGGTCTACAGCCCCCATGACCCAGATTGTTAACGTGTGGTTCATGAGCTTAGTGCAACATACCTCACTCATGATAATTGTGTATTGATGAGTGTCTAAATACTCATCATTTTATACCAATCTGAGCTGCCAAAACATACAAAAACACTCAAATATGCATTATAATACTTAAAATATCTTAGAAGTGTGTTTTATATGTTTCAAATGCAAAATATGCAAAAACAGATGAAAAACGTACAAAGTTTGCATAATTGGCAGTTTCAGTCCCTCAAGTTTCATAAATTGGCAAAACTAGTCCCTGGTTATTCTAAAAACATGAAAATGTCATCAAAGGTCATTTTTAATCATAAAGTTACATATTTAGTCCTTTGGTGCAAAGTTTCATAAAATTACAAGTTTAGTCCCTGTACTTTGGAATTTGACATAAATGGTCCCTGGGATGTAAAAACTTTGAGAAAACCAATTTTGGTCCTTGTAATATTAATCTTTTGCAGGAATGGTCCTTGGGTGATAAGTTTGGTGAAATTACATAATCAGTCCCTGAAGTTTGGTGAATTGGCAAAAATAGTCCCCGGGAATTTCAAAAGTGAAATTTATCAAAAATACCCGTGTACTATTCATTGGTGGCAAGATTAGTCCTTATTTAAACTATGGGAAAGTCACAAATTTCAGACCCTCAACTTTTCCCTAATTACAATTTTGGTCCTTGTGATTTTACACCTAATAAACCAAACCGGACTAAAAATAAAAATAAAACTAATCCAAACCAACAATCCAACCCACCCACTATCCTAATTACCCAAGCCCACCACTACCTAGCCCAATCCAACACCCTTAGTATTAAAACCCGGTCAAAGCCCCACCCTCGGTCAACCCTCCAGCCAAACCACCCTTTTCCCTCCCAAATACCACCACCACTCAGACCACCATACCACCTGGTATACCACCTCCACCTCACACCCCAGCTGTCTACCCACTATCCTCCACCTCACCACAACCCTCCAAACCCCATTAAACCCTTAAAATACTCTCCACGCAATCTACAGTAGCCAAAGAGACTTTGGCGCCAAGAAATGATTTAAACGGCTTGGATTGCTTTGACCTTATCAAGGGCTAGGGAATGGTGGGAAATACCCCAGTGGGTCCCACAAGCTCAGAAAAGGGCTACAAAATGGAAAAGATGCAGAAGATTAGAATTATTAGTTTAGGATTAGTTAAAAGTAGTCGTAGGTAGTGTAAGTTTCAAATTCAATTGTATTTTCAATTAAACAAGCTTGTATTAGTAAAATCTCATGTATTACAAACTTTAATTAAAGTTAATTTCAAGTTTCAGCTCATTTATCATTTTATGCCATTTTCAAGAATTTCAAAAATCTCAATAAGTTTGTATGTTGTTAGTTGTTGTTGTTATTGAAATCTAAAGTCTACTTAAGCTTTGACAAAGCTTATCAAAGCTTTTAAATTTCCTCAGAAGTCAGTTAGAATAGAAAACTCAAAAATACAAGAAAAACAAGAAAAATAAATAGAAAATAAAAAATAGAGTGAAGAAAGAATTAAAGCTGAGCAAGGTGTGATTCTGGATTGTTTTGGGTAGTAGTAACTTTGTGGAAAGTTGTTAGGTGATTCACAGTCCTTGGTTAAATCATCTCAGCCCAATTCCATTTTGTAAGTGATAATTCTATTTTAAGCTTTTTACTTGGATAATGATTGTTACTGTTTGATCAGTGTTTTTAAGTGTTTATTAGATACTTGTTACTGATAATATAGGTTTAACTCAGTCACTTGTTCTTTGGATTCACTTGATACTAAAAATTGAAAATCTCACAGTGAATGACTCAAAATTGACAAACTTGAGTTATATGCTTGTGGTATGATTGATTTTTGCTTATTTGATCTTTAATAATATCAATATAGTGTTAGGAGTTAGATTTAAGGTTTAAATCACTGAGTTGTTTTGTTAAATCTTCACATCAGGTTTAATAGGGGTGTTTGGCTCAGGGTTGCTCAGTGAGCTTAACTGAGTTTGTGTGTGAATTTGTGATTCAAGATAGTAACTTAGGTTCATACAAGCTCAGTCAAACCATCTCTTTAGGTATTATATAAGGCAAAAGTCAAAATCACCTTCAAACATCATTGGCAGTTGACTATGTGGAATTGACAACCCCATATCAGCCATACTTGCTTATTAGTTGTTATGATAGCTTAATTTAACCTTTAGGTATCTTATTATATCAATATTAATCAGTAGATTCAAGTTAAAATCCACATTAGTCAAACTAGTTCAAGTTTCTTAAATAGTCAAAGTACCATTCTCAGATTTTCTCAAATCTTGAGAGATTTTTATAGAATTTAGTATAAGGCTTTAAGCTTTGAGCTTTTTAGGATTAGCACTCTATCAGCTCATCTTTTGATTTCTATCTTTGTCATATTTTTAGGAATTTTGTTGTGGACCCCACTCACCCTCAAAGTAACCTGCAGGGAAGACACTTCCCCAGCACATCAGATATCAGGCCACCACCACAACTTTGTGGTGGTTTTGTGACCAACCCAGTGGGCCCCACACCCTCTAAATAGTTTCTCTCAACCCCCCTCCTACCAGGGAACCTAGATTGACCACTTGTTTGACTTGAATCACTGTGGACCCCACATAAATAAGTCCATAAACTTTATCCCATTCTGTGTTCTAATTTAGTTTTTGGATTAGCTTATTTGTGCTTATTAGCTTATCTACTAAGCTTATTTGACCATTTTTAGCTTTGACAAGTCCAAAGTACTTATTAGGATCAGAATATACCAAGGTGGGTCCCACATAAGCTCATTTGAGCTTATTTACCATTTTAGTCAACAAAAGTCAATTGTGGAAGTAATAAGCTTCCACAGTGCTTATTAATAAGCTAGAAATTAGTTGTTTTTACAAAAGTTATTTGTTTTTATATATAATATAGTTTTGTAAAATAAAAATCCAGAAAATACAATATAAAAATAAGTGATAGTTTCTATTTAATTTAATTTAATTTTAATTTTCATTTTTAGATTTTAATTAAGAAAGTTGTGTTTTTATATTTTTATTAATTTCCTATTAGGTTAAAGTATTTTTAATAATTTTCTCAGATTTTTGTTTTGTCATTTAGCATTTATTATAATTAATAATAGTTTTATTAGTAATTAATTAATAATTAAGTTATAAATAGCATAATTAATTTTTATTAAGCAACACCTAGATTTTATATTTTTCCTAGCTTTTATAAGTTATAATATAATTTTAGTAATTTTTATAAAATTTTTACTATTCATTTAATAGTTTTTATAATTTAAATAGTTTAAATAGATATTAATTAATAAATAGAATAATAAATTAGTAAACTAGTTTAAAAATATATAAAATAAAGTTTTTATAATTTTTTAGGATTTCTGTGATGGTTAATTAGATTTATAAAAATATTCTTAATTATCTAAGTGTTTTTAGTATTTATAATAATTTAAATCATATAATTAGTTAAATAATAATTAAATAGTTATTAATTAATAATAATTAGAATAATAGTGTGAAATATATAATTTTATTTTTAAAATAAGTTTTATAATATTTTAGACTTTTAGAAATTTTAATTTTATATTTCTAGATTTATTATACATTTTTCTTATTTATTAGTTAATTATTAAATAATTATAAATAGTTATTAAATAATAATAATTAATTAAATAATTAGTAATTATAAAATAAATATTTTAAGTTTATTTAATTTGCATTTAAGCCCCTAAGGTTTGCAAATTAATACTTTCGTTAAATTTGTTTTTTGTTTCGTACGTTTACGTAGAATTAAATTAAACGTACGAGTTTTTAGTTATTAAACGTTTTTAATTATCTAGTTTTCACGTAATCGTTAAATTAGTTTACCTAAGTTATTTTAAGTTATAAAACCCTAGTGTAATCACACACATACACTTATTCATATCCCTGTTCACATTCACTGATCACAGATTCGTTTTTAATACCATCACAACCTCGTTGGGACATTACGACCCGGGAAAACACTGTATTCCTCGGAAGCATT
>JARVZY010007437.1:0-23277 GCA_030686995.1 Artemisia argyi | reverse complement strand
TATTTGGACTAAATTATACCAAAAAGACTTAAAAGAACAGAAATAAGCAACTAATTAGGGATTCTACAGTAACATGCCAAGGAAAAGAAAATGCTTACAAATGCACTGTGAGATCCACAACCAAGAACAAGGAATCAAAACCTTTCACCTACACTCCCCATGGAGTTCTAACACCCAATGAATTCCATAACAGCCATGTCCCTTGTCTGTACTTCCTTCAATACTGATTTTTGTATTTTACTCTATTTTAAAGCTATTTTTGATATTTTTTATTTTTTTGATGCTAAAACTAATTTTACTACTTGAAAAGCTTATAAAACCAGGGTGTGGAGTTTGATGGGTGATCAGAGGGGGTGAGGTGATTGGCAAGTGGTGGCAAGTGGGGTAAAACCAGGGATCGATGGTGGTATTACAGGGGGAGGGAAAGGTAAGGGATGAGTGGTTTGGTGGTTTTTGACTTTTGTTGACCGTTTCAAATAATAAACGGTGTGGAGTTTGGGCCTAGGAGGGAGTGTGGGCTGGATTAGGAGTAGGATTGGATTGGATTTGGTTTTTGTTGGGTTTGGCTTACATTTGGGTCAAAATAACACATAAGGTCCGTTTGGTTTTATTAAGAAATAACATAAGGGCTGAATTGGTCAAGGATGAATAGTACAAGGGTTAAATGTGATACATTCCAATTTTTAAACCCCGAGGACTAAAATTGCCAAACTTGAAACTTTAGGGACCAATCTTGTAATTTCACCAAACTTTTCAACCAAGGACCATTCCTGCCATAGAAAATTAGTACAAGGACAAAATTTGTTTTTCTCAAAGTTTTTAATATCCCAAGGACCATTTTTGACAATTTTCCAAACTTCAGGGACTAAACTTGGCATTTTGTGAAACTTTGCACCAAAGGACTAATTATGTAACTTTTTAATTTAAAAGGACCTTTGGTGATTTTTTTCAAGTTTTAGAACAACCCGGGACTAGATTTGACAACTTTTGAAAGATGAGGGACTGAAACTGCCAATTATGCAAACTTTGTACGTTTTTCATCTGTTTTTGATTATTTTGCATTTGAAACATGTAAAACACATTCCTGGGATATTTTCACTATTTTGATACAATATTGAGTGTTTTTAGATGTTTTGGCAGCTCAGAAAAAGTAAAAATGATGAGTATTTACACACTCATCAATCCCCCACACTAAAACATTGCTAGTCCCTAGCAATCTTTTGAGAAAAACTTGATGGATTTGAAAAACTCTTTACCAAAAGCCATCACTTCTGGAGTAGCCAGGTGTGAGAACTGTGGTACATCTGATAACCGTGTGATTTTGAGCAAACCACCAGCTGTCAACGGATTTGATTAGTCTTTACCAAAAGTCGTTTGCTTCTGAACTAGCCAACTCTTGATGGACTAAGTCAACATCTTGGTGAGCTGATTACTAATTATGGATTTTCTATGGCCTTTACCACAAGCCATAATCTTGTGGGCTAGCCAACTCATTCGCTTTATGGGATATGGCGAGTTGATTTACCATACAATTTTGGGCAAATTGCAAGCCATCAACGGGTTTGAGATGTCTTTACCAAGAGCCGTTTGCTCCTGGACTAGACAATCCTTTTGTCGGTTAGACATGGCGGACTGATAACCACAAAAAATTTTGAACTTTAGTGAAAAAAATTTAAAAATTTTGGTCAAAAACGGGGGTATAAGATAGTAAAATGTGATAAAATTCGCTAGAATAGCAAAATACCCCCCCCCCCCCCCCCCACACACACTTAGAATTAATATTGTCCTCAATATTCAAAGTCCCGGCTATTATGCCGACTCTTTGAACGTAAAAGGGCAACATTACAAGCTAAATGTGTAAACACAATTTTGTTTTTCACTTTTGTAACCATAGTAGGGGTAATTCCCCAACACTTAGGGTGAAAACCCTTTAAGCATGCTACTGTTTTTGTTTACCGAGTCGCTAGCTTGACTCAACCCCGAATTCATTAGTCCTTGGGGAAGCATGATGTGGATGAGACAATCTGCATCGGACTTTCATTCAAGATGTTTGGACAAACATTTGAAGCACGTGAAAGTTCCACACCGATGAGATATAATCCCGGCTTAAGATAATGGTAAATGAAAATGCCGGGATCAAAGATGGTATCTTCATTCCCGTAGGAGTGAAGAACAGGAGAAGTCACCCTGTAGGTGAAGAAAAGGAAGAAAACCATGATGAAAATCATGATAAGATCTTCTTCCTGGAAGGCAGGCTCATTAGCCTGATTTTGGATTTCAAGGGTTAAGCTCATTTGGTTTGAAAACATCCCGGGCGGGAGGGTGGGAATTTGTAAATTCTCATGATTGAGTGTATCTCCCCCCGGGCTATCATACTCCGGAGGAGTCATGATATGAGTGAGTTCACCAGAGAACTCCTCAAAGGTGAATGAATCATATTCGGGGAGAGAAATTTGAGAATGAGGGATGGTACTGCCACTAATCTTCTCTCCCATATGATCAAAAGTAAAGGCTTCAAACTTCGGAATAGGATCATCGGAGAGAATGTCACTATCCTTGATGGGGATAGGAGATGAAATAGGTTTCTCTTTGAAAGCCTCGATTTTAGAAATGAGGAGATTGACTTTCACTAATGTTGCACGAAGTGCTTCATCTTTGATTTCAGTGTCAATCTCATCATTCTCTTCTTCTAAGCTTACTAGCTGAGAAGGCAAATCTTCCACATAACTGATGTCTCCACAAGATAACGAATCGTCATTATTTGAATCGGAGAACATCTCAACATCATCATTCGGGTAGACAAGAGGAGGAGGGATATCACACATATGATCAAAAGTTCCCTGTGACTCTCCTGGGATTGGGACAAGGTTCTCAGCACTAGACTTTATGAATTCCTCCGATTCCTTTTTAGGAACAGTGCTAAGATGCTCATCCCCCATGATCAGAGAGTGAGTGTGAACTTTGGGTGTGATAACAGACTGAGGGAGTTGAGAAGGACTAGCAGTTATGGATTCTTCAAGTTCCATTTGATCAACGACTAGTGACTTCGTTTCATTATTTTCTCCCTGATTCTCCATGGAAGGAATCACAGCTGATGAATCTGATGAATCTTTTTGAATAATAACAATGTTATCTTCATCATCATCGTCATCATAAAGAGCAGCATAGCTAAGATTTGCACGTATTTTAGCTGCTCTTTGCTCAGCAAGTAATTCTTCCATGTTCATTTCGTTTCTAGCGTCTCGTTTTTCAGCAAGTAATTATGCCATAGGTTTCTCACGAGAGTTTTGAAACGATATAGTAGACGACTCCTCCTTAAATTTTTTCAATGCTTCAAGAACCTCATGACAAAGGTCTTGCGGGTATTGAGGAGTTGCTTGGGTAATTTGGTACTGTGGAGGTGGGTTTTGAAACGAATAGTCGTAATTGTTACAAGGAAAGGGATTCCCTGTTTGACAATCCGAGCTAAAGTGAGGACCTCCACAGTACTCACAACAGAAAAACTGATGTGGCTGTGAGTCGTATGTGCTAGAGTCATAATTGTTATTAGGAAACTGCTCATAGACAAGCGTGTTTCCCGATTGACAATCAGAACTGTAGTGTGAGCCACTACAGTACTCACAACAGTAAAACTGTTGAGTCTGACTTGGTGTATTTTGATACGAAGCATTATTGAGATTTGGATAATATGATTCTTGCTCGTATGAATGTGATAGTTGGAAAAATTTGAGGAGTCGTTGGATGAGTTCTGGTTAGGATCATAAGCAAATGAATTCCTCGAACCACAAAACAAACAACTCCCGTATCGAATATCATTACCACATTGTTCACATGTACACCAACGACATGGAAAACCAAAAAGCGGCTCACCACAACCGACACAAGGAACAAAATCAGGAGGTGGGACAAGTGGTGTGCTCTGAGAGCTAGGAATTTCCACCACTTCTGTTATGGTCTCGGGTTTTTGAATGTGAAGATTAGCAAGTCGTTCTTTTCAGTCACAGCTCTAAGCTCTTGGTTTTTGCTTATAATCGTATATCGTGAAAGGTTAGGAGCAATTGTGAGCTTAGATTTTTGGACAACTGTAGGTTGGACGTATTTAGAACTTTCATTGTCAGATGAAAGTACAGGGTCCTTTGTCACCCCGGTTTCTCGTTCCATTCCCCTCATCGGAGAGGGAGTAGGAATCGATGGTCCATCATAATCAACACGACATCTCGACATTTTTGACAAGGCCTGAAGTTTTTCAATGTTTATCTCAAAGGCCTTTTATTCAAAGAAATCGTCATCGAGAGATGCCATTAATTACAGGACAAGTGAAAGAAGTTAGAATCAAAAGGATAGAGGGTAAAGGAATGAAGAATCAAAAAGGTGAGATGGTAAAGGTGAATATTTTTGGTATTTTTGAGAAACATGCTTAGTGCACATGCACTAAAAACAATTTTTCAAAACAAAATCGAGGCAAAACCACAGGGAACTTAAACCAATAATCACAAGTGAATGGCTTCTTTTAAAAAAAGGTACACCACTCACAGGGATATAAAGGCAAGTTTTAATCTTAAGTTTGGTAACTTATTATGTCCACACCCCCAGTTGGTAGGTGTTCAGCCTTGGTTTGCGGTGGTAAGATTTTATGTATTTATTAATTTGAAAAACTGTTTTAGGCTTATGGGTGTGTGTGTAGAAAACTTTGGGAATTATATTTTTGGAACTAATTCGTTAACCGAAATCGTTCTTTTAAGATTACTCGCAGGCTTGCGGGAGGAAGTAAATAGGTTTCCTCTTCAGTTCGCAATTTAATGTCAGAACTTACCTTAAACCAACTATTTCAGGTTGTAATCTTAAAGAAAACGAAGTAATTTAACTTCACAGTTTGTTTTGTTGTTTTTGATTTTTTTGGTGTTGTTAACACTTCAAGAAAAGTGTTAATGAACTTTTTTGATATGATTGATATTTTTACAAAAACTTTTTACAAATTGTGTGAAATTTCTACAGGGAGGGTTTTGAAAACCACTAAACTTAAAACAATTTAAAAAACACGCAACAACCTCCCCGGCAGCGGCGCCAAATTTTGATTGGTCCCGAAACGGTCAGATATTATTGACCAAGGTCAATAAGTCAAAGACAGCCCCGTTCCAATTCTCCGATGATAGTATAGTGTGTCCTCGGGTCGTTAAGTCCCAGCGAGATTGAAATGATGTTTTTGGAAATCGTTTAGGAATGAGTGGCACTGATGACAGTAGCCAAGATGATATGGAATTGATTTTGCTACTGATATTTTGGTATTTGTACAAAGATATAATATTCACAGATATACAGATATATGCACAAATTCACAATTAAGGATCAGGTAACAGAAAGAAAAGTGGGTTTTGAACAATTACAAACTACAGGGGGTGCAAGTGAACTTTTGAAAACTTAAAATTAAAAGGAAATTTAAAATGAAAATGAAATTATAAAAATGATTATTTTAATATTTAAATATTATTTAATTAATTAAAACTATTTAAAATCTAATTTAAACCTAATTTAAATTAACTAATAATTATAAAGATTACAAATTAAACTAAAAATTTGCAAAAATAATTTCTAAACTTAAAAATGAACTTTAAGAAAGTATAAAAAATAAAAATAAATATTTTTGTCATTTTATGAGTTTTATATTAATTAAAAACTAATTATATTAATTAAACTAATTAAACTGTTTTAAATTACTAATAATACCTACATGACTTAGATAATTATGGAAAAATTTATAAAACAAATTAACCATCATAGGAATCCTACAAAATTATTAAAAGTTGCTAAAAATTGTTTTTAAACTATTTTACTAATTATTATATTAAATATTAATTATTAACTAGTTAAACTATTTAAATTATAAAAACTACAATATGAACAGTAAAAATTATGGAAAAATTTACAAAATTATTTTACAACATATAAAAGCTAGAAAAAATATAAAAACTAGGTACTACTTTATAAAAACTAATTTTTCTATTTAATACTTAATTATTAATTAATTATTAATAAAACTAATATTAAATCTAGTTAATACAAAATGACAAAATAAAAATCTGAAAAAAATTAATAAAATTACTTTAATATAAAAGGAAATTAATAAAAATCTAAAAAATCCAAGTACTTAATAAAAATCTAAAAATGAAAATGAAAATTTAAATTACATTAAATAGAAACTATCACTTATTTTTAAATTGGTTTTTCTTGATTTTTATTTTACAAACCTATTTTACAACTAAAAACTAACAACTTTTGTAAAAACAACTTTTTTGTAGCTTAAAAAGAAGCACTGTGGAAGCTTATTTGCTCCACAGTTGACTTTTATTGACCAAAGAGGAAAATAAGCTCAAATGAGCTCAAGTGGGACGCACTATGGGTGATTCAGATCTAAATAAGTTATTTGAACTTGTTTAAGCAAGAAAAATCACATGGGGACCACTGGATAAGGAATTAAGCTAAACTAAGCACTTCCAAAATCCAAATACTACTCAGAAATGAGACAAACATAAGGGCCTGATTCAGGTGGGGTCCACAAGGCCTAAGGTCAAACCTATGGTCAATATTTGAAGTATGCCAGGAGGGGGGTTCAAAGGACCAAAGTTTGGACAAAGGGGCCCATTGAGGTGGCCAGAAACCACCACCAAAGTGATGGTGGTGGACTGTATATCTGCTGCACAGGGCAAACAGCAAGCCCTGCAGCCCTCTTTGAGGGGTTGTGGGGCCCACTAGAAAATTTGCAAAATTAAGGTACTTATGGGATTCCACAGAAGAGGTGGGGGGCTACAAATCCTAAAAAGCTCAGGGCCTAGAACACCACACAAAATTCTACAAAATTCCTCCCAAAAATGACTTTCTGCAAACACAAATAACTTTTGACTTTTTGTTACAAACTAAATGTTGACTTTCTTGAGTTTCCACTGATTCCTAATGACTTAGTGAGATGTAATAAGGTATTAAAAGACTAAGATAAGCTAGAGAAGCTAAGTTTGCAACTAAATGTGGGCTTAAGCACCCCAATTCACTAACAGTTAACTAACTAGGAGGTGATTATGATCATTTTGACTTTCACAACTAAGACTATTGGTTTTGGCAGTATATCTAACCTAAGTGGGCTAATTGTGGACTAAAGGAACCAAATGTATCAACACTTGCAGGCTTTAACTCCCTGAAACAGTTCAAACCAAACACTCCTTAACTTGATTTGATTTTTGATTTTCAAAGTAACAACTTGATTTCACCCATGAATCCAGTTCCAATAGTTCAATTATGATGTAAAAAGATCAAACAAGCATAGAAACACCATTTAGTCCAGTTAACACTTCTTGAATCATAAACAAGGTAATGGACAGTGAAAATGAAAAACAAAGCAACAATGGATTTTATTGAACAAACTAGGGATATTAAGCATTATTTGGACTAAATTATACCAAAGAGACTTAAAAGAACAGAAATAAGCAACTAATTAGGGATTCTACAGTAACATGCCAAGGAAAAGAAAATGCTTACAAATGCACTGTGAGATCCACAACCAAGAACAAGGAATCAAAACCTTTCACCTACACTCCCCATGGAGTTCTAACACCCAATGAATTCCATAACAGCCATGTCCCTTGTCTGTACTTCCTTCAATACTGATTTTTGTATTTTACTATATTTTAAAGCTATTTTTGGTATTTTTTTTATTTTTTTGATGCTAAAACTAATTTTACTACTTGAAAAGCTTATAAAAGCTTATTTGAAACTTATGTAAGCTCAAACAACCTCTGATCAACAGCTTTGCACAATATTGATGAAAAAGCAAATTTCACTTGAAAATATGAAATTGAATTATAATGAACAATACTGGAATTAACTTTAAAATAAAGGTTTCAATACATTAAATTAACTGAGTACAAGTGATTTAAAATGAAAAACACAACTGGAATGGAAATTATACTACCTAAGACTAGAATTACACTAAGCTACACTAATACTCTTCCACTCTGCTTCTCTCTTCCTTTTTATTGACCTTCTGAGGTGTGTGGGACCCACTTGAGCTTTCCCAGCAATAAAAACAGCCATTGTATGTCCTCTTTCAATCTGAGCCGTGTATGCATTTTTGGCGGGAAAAGGCTTTTAAGCCAATTGGGACCTGTCAGGGTGTAGGAGGGGGGTTATAGGGGTGGTGGAGGTGATGGGTGATCAGAGGGGGTGAGGTGATTGGCAAGTGGTTGCAAGTGGGGTAAAACCAGGGATGGATGGTGGTATTGCAGGGGGAGGGAAAGGTAGGGGATGAGTGGTTTGGTGGTTTTTGACTTTTGTTGACCGTTTCAAATAATAAACGGGGTGGGGTTTGGGCCTAGGAGGTAGTGTGGGCTGGATTAGGAGTAGGATTGGATTGGATTTGATTTTTGTTGGGTTTGGCTTACATTTGGGTCAAAATAACACATAAGGTCCGTTTGGTTTTATTAAGAAATAACACAAGGACCAATTTTGTAACATCTGAAAATTGAGGGGCTGGTTATGAAATTTTGCCAAAGTCATCATAAGGGCTGAATTGGTCAAGGATGAATAGTACAAGGATTAAATGTATCATTCCAATTTTTAAACCCCGAGGACTAAAATTGCCAAACTTGAAACTTTAGGGACCAATCTTGTAATTTCACCAAACTTTTCAACCAAGGACCATTCCTGCCATAGAAAATTAGTTCAAGGACAAATTTTTTTTTTCTCAAAGTTTTTAATATCCCAGGGACCATTTTTGACAATTTTCTAAACTTCAGGGACTAAACTTGACATTTTGTGAAACTTTGCACCAAAGGACTAATTATGTAACTTTTTTATTTAAAATGACCTTTGGTGACTTTTTCAAGTTTTAGAACAACCAGGGACTAGATTTGACAACTTTTGAAAGATTAGGGACTGAAACTGCCAATTATGCAAACTTTGTACGTTTTTCATCTGTTTTTTATTATTTTGCATTTGAAACATGTAAAACACATTCCTGGGATATTTTCACTATTTTGATACAATATTGAGTGTTTTTAGGTGTTTTGGCAGCTCAGAAAAGGTAAAAATGATGAGTATTTACACACTCAGCAGTAATTAATCTCTAAATATTTGTGGACAGTGGTTAGCATTAAATGACATGGAAGAACATCATGTAATGGTATCCAAAGAAGAGTATTTGTGTTCAGATGATCCAAACAGAGATTACAGTGATCGATACTCGTCTAAGGAAAAATCAAGGTGACTTTGCTTCCTCCTACTAATCGCTTTCGTTTTTAATCTATTTTCAAAATACGTGTCAGATTGACAGTAATGTAATCATTCCTTGCTGCTTTTACATTCAGATTTGCAGTTGGTTGCTACAAGACACGTCTCATGGAATTCAAACTACGTGTGACAACTCCATTATTCTTGTCACCAGATGTCACATACGGCTTAAACCTTGTCTTACACGCTAGTGAAATAGAGGGGATGAAACAAAAATATGTAGGCGTCAGGTACAAAATACAAGGGAAGACAAAAATTTCAATTCTGCACTTTGCAGATAAGAACGAATGTAACCAGTTGGTGGCAGAACTATATCAGTTTAACAGCACCGAGGAGAGTATTCTAGATCTTGAAATTTTCTTGGAAGACTGTGGTCTCTCGGGTGAATTTTACATAGAAGGCATCGAGTTCCGTCCCTTGGAAAATGTAAGCTGGCAAATGCCGATTTTTCTATCTACATCATTTACATACTTTGAGTAATAGCTAGGATCTTTCTTCCCTGGTCGTGTAATATTGTCCAATATATGTATGCTCCATAGATGGAACGTCAGGTCGTCACAGCAAACCAAGAGATTGTTAGGGGTGTGGTTCCTCCTCTGTTCTACAGATTTACAGAAGAAGAATCGAAAGTGCTTCTCTCCCAAGGAGTCCTCCTTAACAGGGGCAAAAAGGTGAAAAATTAGCTAATGTTGTTTGGGTTTTTTTTTTTTTTTTTTTTTTTTTTTTTTTTTTTTTTTTTTTTTTTTACTTAATTACTTAAATAGACCAAAAGAAAGTTGATTTCGGCGCATAGACGCTCAACTTTTTTTTTCTTCCAAAAGTGGATTCGAGCAAAACAATAGTGATGTCAAGCAAAAAATAAAAATGGAATCGAGCCAAAAAAAGAAAGAAAAAGGAAAAAAAAAAAAAAGGTTGTGCAGTATATATATGGATTTTTCCCCCCAAAACATAGTCCTGTGCAGTGGATTTTTTTATTTTTTTATTATTTTTTTTTCTTTTGATTATTTAAGTCATTGACGCTTTTTTATTAAACTTTCAAAATGGTAAATTGTATATATACTCAACTACATATGTATTTCTACTTATAAAACCAATATGACTCGGTTTGTTAAAAATGACATCTAAAATGTGTCAAAATTGAGTCATCAAATTTAATCCAATTTCATGTACTTTTTTAAAGAATGACATCTCAAGTGTGTTCATCTTTGGAGGAAAAAAAGGTAATAAGTGATTTAGTTTACTCAAAATCTATTAAAAACTTAATACAAAACAAAAAATAGATCATTGTTATCAACCACAAAGACTTACCCACTTGACTTAGGCCCAATTTCTTTGACCCAAATCTAAAAGGTCTGGCCCAATTAATGCCCTGATTCTTATTGTAAACCTAATAGTAATAACTAATAACTAAGGGGCCGTTTGCTATCCTACTTTGGATTGGGTTTAGAGTTGATGTGACACTTAACAATTGTTTGGTTGAGCCTTATGGGTTAGGATTTGGGTTTGAGACCAACAAAATTGGGGTTGTACAAAAGTGGGGGAGGTGGGTAGGTTTTTAAAAATTTGTGGGACCTCCTATATTTTCTTCTTGTCTCTTTCTATCTTTTCCATTTTTTTTAAATTATAAAAGTGTAGTTTTTAAATTAAAATTCATTTATTTTATTATAAATTAACTATTATTAATTAAATATATTATTTTCTCTCTCATACATAAAATCCAAATCAAAATCCTAATCTAAATTTAAATCTAAATCCAAATCCTAATCCTAAACCCATCTACAAACCAAACGGACCCTAAGACTTTATTTTTAATTGGATGTGCAGTGGCTGTGTATAAATGAGAAGGGGGAACACATTGAAAGGATTTGCATTCAAGCCTCTCTCAATCTCGATGAAATTGAAGCCTACAGTTTAAAAGATCCGTCTGATTTTGATATTGTTAATTCAAGGTCTCTTATTTTATCCCTTTTGTTGGTATTCAATAACTTTATCCATCCTTTTTCTCTAATTAATTGCTGCCTTTATTCTTCTTTATGCAGATTTCCAGGGGGGCAATGTTACAAATATGAATATGAATTCAAAGCACGTGTGAGAGGTGAATACTTGACAACTCATATCTCATACACCCTCAACCTTGTCTTCCGATATCATATTGGATATAGATATGACGTCCAAGAAAATGGTGACCCCCTGATATACAAAATAGATGGGGAGGTTGAGACAAAACTTTTCATTATTTACCCTTATACCCATTTGAGAGAAGATGGATGGTTTGTTGCTCCATTCTATCACTTTACCAGCGAACACACAACTGCAGATCTTCAATTTGTGTTTGAAGACCATTGGAACATTTTACTAGTAGCAGGCTTCGAGTTCCAACCATATGAAGAAAAAGTAAGCACAACTGCAACCATCTGAACATTTTACTAGTACCAGCGAAAACACATCTGCAGGTATATTTTATATGAATGATATCTTTACTAGTTTACTTCCAATTTTCAAAACCCATTTCAAACATAATATTACTGCACTTACCATATCTATATCGATTTATAGTGGTTCAGTGTTGACAAAAATGGGAAGAAATGTCTAATGTTATCTGCAAGAGCAGCAAGATTTGTAATAGACAAAAATAACTCAAATTAGGAGTCTTCCAACGAATCAAGGTTCTTCCTTTATATTTCTTGTCAGTTTTTCGGTAATAGTTTATATCTTATGCTTATGTTTACACCACTTTGCAAGTGCATAGGAAGACTTTATGAAAAAAAAAATTATCTATTGATAAATCTTTCTCTTGTACGCAACTGTGATATGATAAATTTTAGCAGAAACATTAGAATCTATTTCGGTAGTGCACTAGTGCTTATCCACCTTAAGTGGCAATCCATATTTGAATAGACTAATATTGAAATCTATACAATAAGCAGTCCATTCTGCACAACTATCTTCACTATCTGAAGTCTAAACCATCACTACAAAGTAATGATACAAAATCTTACTGGCTTTAAAGAACACAGCTTTGCCACATGGAGGGTTGCCTCATTTGGCTTCACTTTAAAACTCATTAGCTTAAGCTTTATAGCGGCAATAATCCTTGCATACAGCACGTCCAAACTCACTTTCATCTCTGAAATTCTGTGATCTTTTTCCTGCCATATGAAGTATACAGCAGCAGCAAGTACGAGTCTTCTAAGTTCTAAGGATGCTCCAAATGTTGTTTTATGATCTAGGAGCAAAATCCTGAATAATATCTTGCCAACCATTAGTCAACCCATTCAAACCAATCATATCTGCAACTTGACCCATTACTGTACTTATCCCATCTAGTAACTTATTCTGTGTTTGTAACCTTTCTTGAAATGCCATCCATAGGAGATTTGTATGTCTAGGATTACACTGAGAGTACCATACCAAGGAAAAGCACTGCACTTCTGGAGTTTGACTTCTAACCCAAACATGTTTATGAGCAAACACGACTTCTTTACCTTTTGAGTTTTTCCAATACCACTACATCTTTTCACAAAGGATTACATGCTCTGTGTTGCTTGTAACTTTAGGATATATAGTATGCCACTCCAATGGCCACTGAATTGGATTCCCCACTCCTAATTTATGGACAATGAGAGTTCACTTTATCTCTCGTCTCATACAAGTTCTTTCATCTCCAACTGTCTAAGTTCTCATGTTTAACTTCCCAAGCACTCTGCCTTTCTAGTTCATTGTGTGAATCCATTATATTCCATAAATGGGTAATAGTTAAGAAAGACACTTTATTATGCTGCAATATTCCTTAAATTCTTGATGATTTGAGTTTCATTCTATTGATCCAAATCTTTCAACCCAAAACCTCCTGGTATGGGTCAATCTTACACAAGGGCCATACAGTTCCTTATTAAAACTACATGGACCTTTGTGTCATCTTCTAATAGTAAGCTATAGTTAGTATAAAATAATGAAAAATAGTACAGTATATGTTTAGTATCTTGTTCATTGTGATAACTGAAAAGGAAAAAACCTCATCAAAGCTGTTCTTTGTTAGTGTTACGATCTAATGAGCTGCTATCACTAGATTAGTGTATCAGTTAATGAATAAGAGAGCTCTAAACATTAGATTTTGTACCCAACGATATGCCAAAACATCGTAGGATTTGGTTTGGTGTGTGATGACATGTTAATTTTCCATTGACCAATTCCACTCAGTTTAAATGTTATCACTGTTTGAAGTTGCCATGTGTTATGACCACCTGTTAGACAATAAACATAAACAACTTAATACATTAGTAGGCTTCTACCACTTGGAAACCTTAAACACATTCCAAATTTAATACATAAATAATGAGCTTTTTTGTTTCTGCAGATTTGGAGAAGTGCTTGTAATAACAGGCGGCTACAAATTTCAAATTAAGAGGAGAATAGAACCCCAAGACGTATCCCCTAAATCATCATATGCAGTTTACCTTGTCTACAAATTACCAAAAGACCAATCCGCATTTGAGGCTCCTCTAGAAGTTGATTTTGGTGGGTATGTATATTTAGTAAGCCCTCCACACACCCCGGTTATCGGACCAAAGCTTGAAGAAAATACCTACAACCCGCTGAATAGATACAAAGTGACTGCACTTCCGCAACAGAGGACCGATGGTTGGATGGAAGTCAAAGTATGGCAGTTTAAAACAAAAACTACCACCAAATCAGTTCATATGGATCTTAAGTTTGAGCATCTCGGTGAGAAGGATCTTAAGGGGCTCATAGTACAAGGAATCGAGCTGAGACCCATATAGATGATTTTTTGCAATGATTTTGTAGTGGCCAATTTATTGATAATGTTGTTTGCACTTTGCATTAATTAATTTTCATAAGTTGATTTTGTGAAAATTGAGCTCCAATTTTTGCAAATTGTTAACCGGGTCAAAACCCAGGTCGAGGGGGAAGAAGATAAGGTTTACTTTTGACAATTCTTTAATGAAAAGTTATAAATATTATTAAAAGACGTACCAAACGTCGTCGTTTTAACCCTCAAAAAAACGCTGTGCTACAGTGCCCACTTGCTACAGTGCTCCCACGTTATATCTACAGTGACCAACCAGACGACGTCGTTTCGAAAGTTTGGGAAAATAGCAAAAAGTACCCCTGAAGTCGACGACTATTTGCAAAAGGAGTCTATATCGGAAGATTTATTAATGGAATTTGTTCTTGGTTTACATCGAACTCAACTTGAAGTGGATTTTGTTTTTGTTGTTGTCGGAAGCTTCTCCAAAATGGTGCATTTTATCCCATGTAAGATGATATCAGATGCTTCACATGTGGCTCGTCTATTTTTTCGTGAAGTGGTGCCAAAGTCCATTGTTTATGATCGTGATACGTGGTTCATAAGTCACTTTTTAATAACTTTTTGACATATGTTTGACACGTCATTGAAGTATCGTAGTTCAGCTCATCCACAAACTGCTGGACAAAAGGAGGTTGTTAATTGAACACTAGAAAATTTGATTAGTTGCATCTGTTGTGATCGACCAAAGCTGTGGGACTACGCATTGCGTCAAGCAGAATTTTCATTTAATAACACTACCCACAGTTCAATCGGGAGATCACCATTCTCGGTTGTGTATCAAAAGCCTCCACGTCATGTTGTATGCTTGTTGAAACTGCCTAATGTTTCCAATTATAGTCATGTTGCAGCCAAGCTAGCGAATGACTCACAATCTGCTCAAGTTGAGGTTCGACAAAAGTTGGAAGAAACTAACCACAAGTTTAAAAAGGCTAGTGACAAACATAGACAGGTCAATGTATTTGATGTAGAGATATCGTGATGGTTTTTCTTCATCGTGAATGATTCCCAATTGTCTGATATAACAAGTTGCAGCCCAAGAAGTATGGACCATTCATGATGGTGTATAAGATCATGATAATGCCTATGTGGTTGACTTGCCTAAAAGACTATGAGTATCTCTAGTACTTTCAACATGCTATACATGTCGCTTTATCATGCTTCTGATGTTCCATTGTATCCGGACAACTCGAGGACGAGTCCTTTTTAAGTGGAAGAGAAACGTGGGACACAAATAATAGGACCGATTATGCCAATTACTTAATTGGTTTCCTATTTGCGAAGTACTTGATTACTATTTTAGTTATATAGATCCATTTTCCATATTGCCATATGTTGGTGTGGTGTGTGCATGAAACTTTTGATATGTAAATTATCTTTCTTCATGTAAGGTAACTACTTTGTTATAGATAGTAGTAGTTGTAATACCCGCGCTATCAACAAAACAAATTTTTAAAATTTTAAATTAAAAAATAATACTTAAAATATTACCTAATAAGGAAATATTTTTTTTTTCTCCCGAAATACGAAAGTACCCACTAGGAGTTTTGTTTTATTATATAAAAGATTATCGGTTCTGTTTTCTTTTCTTTAGAGGTGGCAAAACGGGCGGGCACGGGCTACGGGCTAAATGGGCTAAACGGGCGCATGTTATACAAATCACTTAAAAAAAAAAAAAAAAAAAAAAAAAAAAAAAAATTCTCAAACGTACCACCTCATATATATTTAAGTAACTTAATATACTATATCTATAAGTTTTTCATTAAAAACAATTTAATATTTCCAATTTAAAGAAAAACATGTGCCCATTATGCTCATTTAACTTCTAATGGGCAATATATGCCCATTAAAAAAATAATAATAAATCTTTTAAAATTTGCTCATTTACCATTTTTTTTTTTTTTTTTTTTTTTTTTTTTATTTTGGGCACAAATTGCCACATCTACTTTTCTTAAAAAAAAAAAAAAAAAAAAAAAAAAAAAAAAACATATAAATTTTTTTCATTTCTCAGTTGAAATATGTTGTTACCAGACACTAGAATCCATTAAAAATCTATATATTAATTTCAATTCAATTCTCTGGTTCATTTCATTTCTATGAATCTCTCTATCAAACATGCCCAAAGAGTCTTGCATTAAAAAGAGACTGGATCTATTCGGGTCTAAAAGCTCAATATGATACTCCCACTTCTATGCTCACTTTAAAGTTCAAAGCACCAACACAAAATACTTTCTTGTACGTACAACAAACCAATCAGATCCGTGACAAGATGCAAAAAAAAGTTACCATGCTGTTTACAGCAAATACGATTCATTAATCATACCACGTGAACAAGAGGATGAATCCGAGTTTTTTTCATGTAAATTCCAGAATGTCCATCACGAGCAGGAAACATTGTGGGACTATCATCATCATTATCCACATGTTGCTACTGCTGCAGTTGTTTGCAACCAAAACCAAAGGATTTAAACAGCTAAACCATGAATAACCTGCAATTATGTCAAACATAACATAACACAAGCTCAAAGAAGCTGATACATTGTAAAAGTCTGTTTTGATTCATGACAAAATCGATCATACCTACGAATTCCAACTCAATTCATCTTCTCCTGCTGTCCCTGTCTTTGTCTCTGCGTCTATCTCTATCATGGTCTCGTTCCTTCTCTCTTTCAGTATGTGAATCATAACTTCTACCCTTTTCCCGATCCCTACTTGATGATTTACGCTGTGGGCTTTCACTGTCATGATGGCTTCGTTGACGCTTTCTTGAAGATTCACGTGAATCATCTCTTTTCTCCCTTCTTTCTGATGACGTCCCTGTGGTTACTAAAAAATTATATGTATTCAACAAAATTACCAAAAGCTTAAACCCTGACAATTTAAAACTCACTCTTGTGTGATGAATCTTCATTATGATCCGTTAAGCCATACTTGTACTGTAATTGTTTTTGATGTGCCGCCACTTTCTTTTCAATTTCTTCTTTCTTTAATCCTCGTTCTTCAAGGGATTCACGGTACTCAATCAAAGACACCTCAATCTGTCTCAACTTTTGTCTGCACGTGTGGGACAATTAAACAACCATGATTATTAATGTAAAGCTATATAATAAATAAATAAATAAATAAATAAAATCTAGTAAAGACTTATAACTAATAACTTTTAGTGTCAGGATACCTCTCCAGCAGCATCAGCATTATCTAAAGCGAAACCCATTGCTTCTTTGATTTGGATTCTTTCTAATGTTAAAGCACGGAGCATATCTTCAAATTCATCTCTTTGTGCATCAGTCAATGTACGTTCAGTCTCCACACGCTGCACGAAGATAAAGGAAAATAAGTACAATAAATAACTTAATTGCACCTGGCTAATGTAAGATTGACAAAAGAAAATAAATAACAAGATTGTACCCTGCTTCTTCCAGCAGCAAATGTAGCTCCCGTCTCCTCATTCTCTGGACTCTTGTCTTTTGGCAGAGCAGGTGGGACCCATCTAGCAAAAGGTACCAAATTTTGTTTTTTAAATCACTGATTTATATAACATATGCATGATATGTAAAGGAAGTATCAAGATATGTTTCCGGCAATTATTACCTCCCACTACCAGTTATCATGATAAAAGGTTCAGTTCGCCACCTATGCATCGTATCACCTTGCATTTGTGAGAGCAAATATTAATCTTTCAATCCACATATATCTCAAGCTGCCATTCCCTTTTATAGGGTTCAATTATAAGTGTTGCTTGTTAACCATGTACCTGAGCAAAGGAATAAAGCCTCCAAACATAATAAGTATGCTCCTTAGAGCCGAGTTCAAACAAAAAACTAAAAAGAGGATTCCCACGGACCCTCTCCATTACAGCTTGCTCGAAAGCACAACCTCCATCAAGAACGTAAAGAGCCATTTTATCAATTACTTTTCTAAGGCGGGCATCCTCAAGCATAACAACTGTTATGTCGGGCACATTGGGAGTAAGAACCTAATCACCAAGGTTAGAATATCAGTACCTTAAAATAGCTTTTGCTTACAAAGGTAGTGTAAGATATATTCAACCTATAGGTCAACTTACCAGCTCAGAGTTCTGGCTAGGAACAGAAGTAATGGGAGGACCAGATGGACCGGACAAGATCACAGTGGCACCCTGCAAACCACAAAAGGTCACTCATAAGACCCGCACAAGTCATTAATGTTTTATATCATCCACTTAACCTAAAACTCATAGCAAGTTTTTACAAACATATCATAAAGCATACCTCTTTACTCCTGATGGCCATTTGTCCTGGAGGAGGAGCAGGGAGTGATTGAGAAGGGAGAGAAACGGATTTACCCCACCCAATATTCAATTCATAATCATAAACAATCACCCCTGAAACATTAAGTACAATATTCAGTTATCACTCTTGCTAAGAAAGTTTGCAACTTAGAAGCTCCATAAATGATTCAACTAAACATTTCTAGAACTTCAATTCATATAATCTCCCATCTGTGTGACACGTAAAAGTTGACATTACCGGTATAGCTGGAAAATTTCTACATAAATATACGAATCAGATTGTTCACCTCTACTCTCATTTAAACAAGAATTTTAGCTCTTATACTATTTGGAAGGGCTTAACCTTGCATTTCATCTTTTGCAGCTTGTCCATCTGCACGGTTCATAAAAGCCAGAAAACCACAGTTTTTTTGTCGTTTTCGCTCCTCTTCTGTCCTTGGCCACATTATCTTCACACTAGCAATGGGTCCAAATCTTCCAAATGTCCGCAGAAGAAAATTTTCATCTACCTGAAATGTATTGACCATAGAAAGAAAAGGTCAGCTTGCATTTTTTCACCAACTAAAGTACCATATTAGCATCACGATCTCACCTGAGGTGCAAGATTTCCGACATAAAGATTGGTGGTCTGAGGATCTCCATCATCAAAGGAACCAAACTTCGGATCAAATTCATCAGGCAACTCATCAAACCGACTAGATAGCTGAGACAATAAGATACAAGTATATGTGATTTAAATGAGATTATGGTCTATTTATATATGAAATCCTCTTTATATAAATGCCAAACAAGGTTGAAAATGTATGCATTGCAATATTTGACTAGATATGTAGTTAGGGGCAACTCGTTGACTAATGATGAACTTCCTAATAAAATCATATCTTACCGTTGAAGTTGGACGTCCGTCCTGCCAGTTTTCGCGCTCTTGATTTCTTCTTTCTCTCATTTCTTGTTCATGTTTTAACTCCTCCATGAAATAGTCTATATTCCTCGCCTTCCCTTTGCTTTTCTCTTTTGGCCTCTCTTCGTCCTTCTGTCAGTAGTAAAAATCCGTTACAATCAGCTACAAAAAAAGTCGAACACGCAATGCAACTATGCAAAAAGTCAACAAGGTAGTAGCATAGAAATGTTTCAGCAGTTCACTAACCTGTTTTTCATTTTCTTTACCCTTGGTTGCCATGGGAGGGGGTAAGAAAGAAGGAACATACCTGCAGGGAAAAAATATAACAATACATAATTTTCAACACTTAATTTGTGAGTACTAAACTCACATACATATGCCTATTTATTAATGCTTCATACAAAATATCCCCTAATAGTCAACAACTTTGGACTTCATTTAATTTACTCTGCAGCATCAAGAAGAAGGATGTGTGTATTCAGATATATTAGCACCCTGCAAACTGCAATGGAACACACTATGCCCACCCAAATTATGAATCATGTATTTATATTCAGTAAGGTGTAAAACAAAATAGGTAACTTGATTTAGTGATCTAGTCCTGAAGTAACTCGCTCTCACCAATCAAAGGCGCCTAAAAATTCCACGTCAAAAACTTAAGTGTTAAGTCTTTTTAATAAAATGGTGATATAACCACCTACAATTCAATAACATAGGGCAACTAACTTATATGGTCAACTGAACAAGATGAACCGAGAAAGTCTTGGCAAGCTTAAAAGACCCTTGTGTACCAAGTCTATGCAAGATATATGGTAAGTTATATGTTTGAGTGGGTCATAATGATCTAACTTTATTTCATCTGAGCTGATGTGAGCACATAAATCCAATGGTACAAAAGTAAAGGTGAGAGTCACATTTATATATAAACCCAGACTCAAGCTCTGAGAGTTCAGCCTGAGCTCAAAGCTTCCAAACTTGGTGACTTGCCAGCTAAACACTAGCCTACTGAACATTCTCAAGTCCAACCAACAATTTCATAAGGAAAACCTCATTTCTACCAATCTCAGGCTCATTTGGAAAGCATGCACCTAGTTGCCTATGGTAATTTTCATCACCATAAAAAAAAACCAAAAGAAAGTAGACTATACAAAGGACTACAGACTACTAGTGATTGTTAATCAGCTATTGAGCATGTGTGTAAAATAAAGTGTGTTAGTATTCGTTTGAATGTGAATAGCATTGGTAGCTTGACACTGGGACTGCTCTTTTGAGGGTATCATTACATATAAATGGCGTTAGATCATAGACAAGAGCTACATATAACAAGACTCCTAGCTCCTTAGAGAGTTAGAGTTACCAGCCTAAACAAGACAATAGAGTTTCATAAACTGATCGCCTTATAATTTCTATATTCAGAATGCCTTATGATAAGAGCATGTAACATATTCAAACCAAATAAAAGCGCTTGTTTACCTACTCCCCTTCTTTGAACCAGTCACTTCTTTGGAATTTCCACCTGCGTTCGCGCATGAATAAAAAGGCCCATTTGCTTATTAATGTGTCCGTTGAAAATAAACCATTCATACAACCATATTTATGCACCATTTTAATTAATAACACGAAACTAAATAACAGAAACCGAAAATGCATCCAAGACCTTATAACACGAACTAATCAGGTTTCACTTTTTCATCGTTAATTGTTCCTCCTCGAACAAAAGCTTTTGACCCAGGTGTAGAATCCCCTTGAAACGACTCGAGAAACTCAGCATAAAGACGGGCTGTTTCATCCTCAGCCCTCTACATAAATACATTTTTTTATTAAACTTTCGGTCAAATTCATACTAAATAGACACAATTGCACACGTCCACAATAGCCATACCTTTTTCTTCGCCTCTTCTTCTTCGCGATGCTTTTGAAAAGGCGTCTTCTTCCGTGTAATTGAAAAAGAACTCATCTTTTCGCCAAAACGCTTTTACCTGTATGACCAAAAACATCAAGATAAAACAAACACAATATTTTGTGAAAGAATGCAAGTGTTTGGACCTTGGATTTACTTATTTTGTAAACGAAGGCAATTTAAACCAAAACAACTATTTTGTAAGAAAATTTACTATCTAAACCATACGCGGTTCTGGTACGCAATTCGCTCTTGATGACGAATTCGGTACGTGGGGGGTATACTCATTTCGGTACGCATGGGTACGTATCGGTACGGTGTACCATGTATTTTGGTACGTTGTAACAAAAACATTAGTTAACAAAATTTATAAATTTCATAACATAAAGATAAACTCAAAGTTTAAAAGTACGGAAACGAGTTTCGAGGCGTTTTCCCTCCGCCTCAAGAGGCGTAAGCCTCGAGGCGGACCGAGGCGTAAGGTCGAGGCGGAATTAAAAAAAATATAGAAATTATATATATACAAGTTTTAATAAGTATTTATATATTTTATATACATACTTTATAAACTTTTATATATAAGTTTAAGACTTAAATGTAAACTATTAAAGATAGAGGGGGTCAAATGTTTAAATACACAAACTTATTTTAAACTTTTTGAGACTAAATGTAAAATAGTGAAAGATAGAGGGGTTAAATGTTAAAAAGTCTAAACTTATCAAAACCCTAAAAGAGCAAAACAAAGTTCCAGCCGTTATATCTTTCTTCCCTCTTTCCTCTCTTCCTCCTTGGGTTTCTGGCTGATGTTGCACCGCCGCCGCCGGAATTCGTCGCCGGAAATCACGAATCCGGCGCTATATGGGGTTAAAAACCCTAAAAGTAAATCGATTCAAGGTACAAAATCAATACTATTGACTGATTTGGCTCAAAAAAAAAGAAAATCCGCCTCGGTACGCTGAACCATTGCTTTTGGACCGCTGAACCATTGCCTTTTGGTACGCTGAACCATTGCTTTTTGTTACGCTGAACCAACAACGTATGGAACGCTGGTGTACCGCGTTTCGGTACACCCCGTACCAATTCGTGGTACTCTCCCTCTTCAGCGAATTATGTGACTATGCTTTATAGTTTCATCTCGGATAAGCACTTTAAAATAACCATGTACCAATAAGCAGAAATAAACAAGGCAATCCCAAGCACCATCTAACTTGACATCTTTTGTTTACACCATTTAAAATCATTGACGATAACAATTACATTCAACGACACAATCACGCAATACAGCAATAGTTATACAAGCAAACGTTTTATATACTCTATCCTGAAATTAGAGATCCCAAGTTAAACAAATCCAAATCAAAGTACACATAAAAACCAAACACACTACACACAACAAATTAGACCTACAAGACACCTTATCATCTCAAAAGAAGGTTAATATACGAAATTTAAAAGCATATCCCAGTCATGCCGGAGCGGGGTATGAGAATGTCGACAGTCACACCCTTACCCGAGGGTAAAGGAACTGCTTCCAAAAAGACCCCCGGCAAGAATGTGTGTAGATAAGTAATTAAATATATTCATGAGCAAGATATGTATCATCCATGTGTTGGGTATAGGATAAGAGCATATAAGTAAAGTAAAGTAAAGTAAAGTAACTCCCAATACCGTCTTCCACGGGTTATGGGTCCCAATACCGTCAAGACGGTGTATGAGGGAGGTTGAGACGTAGACAGCCTTACCCCTACCTAAGGTAGAGAGGCTGCTTCCGGTTCTACCAAAGGTAGAAAAGGACCTCCGGCCTTTTGTAGGGAGTGAGGATCGAACCCTTGACCTCTAGGTTGAGAGGCAAGGGGTTTTCCAACTGATCCAACCCTACTTGTTATAAGAGCATATAAGTATGAGGCGTAAAAACTTGTATAATCTCAAAAGCCGAAATCTAAAAGATCGATTTTGATCCATAATACGATGTTTAAATTAGCTCATTTTATGAGCTTATCGGCTTATTAAATTTTGGAGAAGCCGAAAAACTAAAAGCTTGGTTTTTTTAAGCATGTGATCATACCATTTTGATCTTATGGACATAACAAAGCCCATAAAGT
>JARVZY010007436.1:0-23282 GCA_030686995.1 Artemisia argyi | reverse complement strand
ATGACATATTACCCAACCCGCCCATATCACTGCTGCATAGTCATAAACATACCTCGTAAACTGGACATGTCCTTTCATAATTGTGCACATGACCATAAATGGCTATATCAACTTTATATTTTTGCCAAAGCTTTTGAAGGCTCTCTCTCCCCATCGGTTCTCCAAATGATCCCTCAACTGCATAAAACAATGCCGAAGAATAGCCGAGTACACGATGTGCAATAAATATTAGCCACGGTTGCTTTTGTCGATCCACAGATGCTAAACATTGTTCAATGAATTTGTACTGCTCGGTTCCCTCTCTCCAATCATGCTCGGTGTCAGCAATGCAGAACCTAAACATGCCATAGTCTGTAGAATACCTGGTTAAAGTCAAAGTCAAAGTCAAAGTCAGTTTTATTGAACATAAGTAAATGATAGTGTATGAGCAACACCCAGTATATATCGTACCATAGTTTATCTCTATTATCAGTCGGAGCGTAAAACATAGTGTGAGCCACAACACCACATTCTCCTCCTGAATCAGTGTTCCCATAAAAGGATCCTGAGTTAGGCCAGTCACGTTCATGATTACCGCTACAAAATAAACATCTTTAACTGGTTATGATTTATGAATCAACATTATATAAATAAAGTCATGAACCCCTGATGAAATAAGAGGTAACGTTTGACTTTTGAGATCAAACACATAGATTTAATCTTTCTAATACTAAAAATATTATCATAGAAGTAAGACAAGAGAGATCATGGAGGTTTAAGTATCTAAAAAGATCCAGACTTTAAAATATCGAAAGTCAAGATTTTCCCTCATTTATTTAAAAAAGAAGTCTTTACCTAGCAATCATATAAGGTACAGCCGAGGCAATCGGTTCTATCTGAGCTGTAAATTGATCCCATTGTGAGAGATATCCATTTGCATAGCAGATGTCTCCAATATGGAAGACTATATCAATGTTTTCCAAGTCCTCTACGAGTTGCTTTGTAGTGTTCAGCGACCCAGGTTGAAAATTATTGTATTCGTTGGAGCCATCAGCCTCATCCTGCATCGTGTTCACATTAATATAGAAAGGAGCAAACTCGATCTGAAATCCAAGAAACTAATAGAAAAAAGTACAAACCTTTCCCATATCACCAAAAATGATAACACGTTGTAAAGAGTCTTGACCTGGATACGGAGATGATTTAAACTGGTACGTCATGCTCCAAATGATTGTACCATTTAGCAATTTGTGTCCTAGCTTGTATGTATACCTATATAAACATGATCCAGATTCTTCATGTTACAAGTTGTTTGGAAAATGTGCCATTTAACTACAAGATAAGCCTGGTCAGGTTGATCCACACTTTTTTAATCATTTTTATAAATACTTTAATGTGTTGGCTATGACTATAAATAGGCTATTATTACTAATAACGACCAAAATCTTTGAATAAAACACTTTAGGAGGTTGTATGCATAAACATTTAATATTTTGGTGGCTTTGCTCCCATTTAACCCGTTTCTTTTAGCTGACTCTTTTTTAGCTGAGACGTTTGAGATAAAACACAACCCAAATTGACCCATTTCCTTATAATAATTGTGATAATTTTAATCAAAGGTGTTTAGTTTAGATCCTTTCTAGCATCAGGTATCACATACACTTGATTGGGCCATAAGTCTTTCAAGAAACTCGTATGAATATAGCCGGGATCACGCCAACCCACAGTTCTTGCTGGTGCACCTGCACACACATACACACCTTAATTAAGTTATAAAATGTTGCCACTCCCTGAATGATTTATATGAAATTCCCAGATAAGCGACTTGTTTTCTCGTAAGGGTGACTAACTGACTATACAATGTTGCAACTCAAGATCATTTTACTTTTTTTTAATATATTTGTGATGTTTTGTGATAAAATTAATCTCTTACACACCACACATGCTATGGCGATCAAAAGTCAATGTTCCAGCAGAAGAACGCTTCTGCTCTCCACCTCTTTGACCCCATTCGACAAACGGCTGAGCTTCACTGATTCCATATCCACTGGTCCATGTTACGGTCATCTGAAAATCAAGTCAAAATTTTAACTCCTTAAGTAAAACATAATTCACTATTATATCGTTATCCCAATGTTACACATACAATGATACAAAAGTGTGTGTGTATGTGTGTGTGAATGAGTTTGACTTGATAAATACAAACTATCAAGAATTACATAGATGGAACTCACTTCATCCCACATCTTTCCTTGAGCTAACCGTGGGTAAATCGGTGCATTTGGATTTGCAAAAGTAACTGTATTTGAAACTGCCACCATAGTCGGCTGTACACATATAGTAAGAATTTTGTGAATGCAAAATGGCCCAAATATAATGCAGCCGTAGAAATTCTAAGAAAAGATAAGAAAAAAAGAAAAAGGGTTTACAGTTGATAATCCGCCTGTGAACAATGCAAAAGAAAAATCGGATCTTTGGTTGATCAATTGAAGTTTTAATGATGCTTCTCCTGTGACTTCGTAATCAGGATTGGTGTAATTTGCATATTGGTACTGCAAAATAAGTTGCGCAATTAGCCAAGTGTTGTAAAACAAAATTTGAAGATCTGCATTTATACTAATTCTTACCATTTGAAGTGGCAATGACTACCTGATTATTTAGTGTCATAAACCTCAAATTTGGATACTTTCCCTAAACTTTAAGCAACGTGAATATCTAATTTTGATTTAAAACTTTTTAAATGCACATCCAAGAAAACAAACCTTTATAGGCGCAGAGCACAAATACGGAGGGCTAAAGCTTGGATTTTCAGGAAAGCACGTAGAATCACTGAAAGAAAAACATTATGTTGTGGGTGCCATCTCAATTATCATCACATCAAGCAAACGAGAAACACAATCAATTCTTGATTTTGTCAAGAACTATACAAAATAGCATTATATGTACCTGAAATTGGCAGGGGAGAATACTCCAATCCAGTCATCAATTGATGGATTCAGATTGCTAATAGACACAGTCACCCATTCAGAATTTTGGTTCTAGAAAAAACAATATAAAAAACATAAGTTCTTATTATATTGAAATATGTAACAGTTCATGATTTTGTAATAGTCATCAATTTTCACCATTGTTCCACCTAAGATCTCTCATTCTTTTCGTTGAGGAGGTCTAACCACTCAAGCTTAAAATTTTCTACAATACTGTGAAAAAAGTTTTGAGACTTAACTACAGCCTGTATTTAACCACATCATCATTTTTTATACAATTTAAAATTCGAGTTGTTAAACCTCTTTATGACGTTTGAGTGACCACAATGATGAACCTTGTTTACAATTTGCCCATTAATACAGCACTACACTATCTCCAAGAAGTTGGAACATATTGAAATTTTGAGGCCAGCTGCATTTCTTTAAATTAAAAACTAGTATGAAAACTAAGATGATAGTCATTTGGAGCATTTAGCGTCAAAACTAGAGCCATACCTTTGATCCTAGAACTGTAGGAGAAGCTTTGACATAAGCAGTATCAGTTAGAGCAAATGTGACCTGATATATACCAATTTTTGCAAAAGCATGATCTCCATGTGACGTCACTTCTTTTAAACTCAATAGAACACAGAAACCTACCACCAACCTCAATCCTGCAGCTTTTATCATCCCTTCCTGCGTATAATTGAAAACAAATGATAGGTTGGAAAAGTGAAAAATAGTAAAAGAAAATAATTCAAGGGTGTTTTATTTTTTCTTCTTATGTGCTTTAGTTTGCATGCTTATTTTGAGACAAAATAAACAGTTTCACTTAACAAACATGCTAATTATACAGTGCTTATGTGAGATGAAATAAGAACTATCAAGTGACCCTCGTATATAACCGAAAAAACCTTGAAACAGATATACACCATTCTAATGTTCTTCTCTCGACTCCTCAAGAAAATAATGCAATTTACGCATATAATAAGTAAATCAAAACACTATTTCCTACACCGCGTATTTTTTAGCTGAGAAAGTCATGAATCCTAAAGACCTCAATGTTGGGAGATTAAAGCAATTACCATAATAGTAGCACATAAACCCTTGTGTATGAGGATTATTTGTTTTGTGGTAGTTGATGTAGTACATTGATTCATTTTCAGCACTTAACTACTTATTATAGATAATAATTGTTGGGTATATACTTTTATGCCTTTATAGGTTCTTTCTTGGTGGCAATTTTGGCACACAAGAACTGCTTATGAATCATACAAGAAAGATAAAAATTTATGTCTCTTTTTCTCATTTACTAGACGTTTTGAAATCAAATTTTCCAAGTTTTCATTTTGTGCTGATGGAAAATTACAGTAAGAATATTTGGTTTTGGAAATATGTCTTTGGCCCTTGTTGAAGAAATCTTGATCTTTATTAAGGATATTTAAGAACATTTGAAACTTCAAGTATCTTGCAACATACATAATATTAGACAATGAATGGTAGTTGATGTTGCAGAATGATTTATTTCAGTAGTTATCACACAAAATAACTATTGGGTCCAATTTGATTATTTATTTCACCCCTGCTAATATTATACAATACTGAAGTTTCCGAACTTAAAAATTTCATAGTTTACAGGACATATATTCAAGATGCAAGGGTCGTACTCGAACAACTATCAACAGTACATGCCAAAATGTCTCTATAATCCCGAGAAATTGTAAATGAATCATACACTTTCCCATCACTGCTCTTCTTGTACTCAAACAAAAGGGTAGAATGGTTAAATGCAGTAAGTTTTAAAAACCCGTAATCGTAGTCTCTGAAGATGCTCCAAGTAGTTTTAAATGGCGCAAACGGTGTGAGGTCTGCACCTCCTCCCCCAGCCACCACATGTATGGTCCCGTTTAAGCTGCCTTTGTAATGATTCTTCTCATTATTCATGCAAGTATTCTGAATCAACAAGTTTTACCACATCTAATTAGAGCATAAAACAAGATATATTGGACAAAATAAAACGATTGAGTGGTTATATGTTTGACACTATAGGTGGAAAACGGTAATGGGTCGAAAGTGCATAATGTACGACCATTAATCATAGTTAAAAAATACCTCATAAACTGAGCATGTTCTTTCGTAGTTGTGTGCATGGCCATAAACGGCTATATCAACTTTGTACTTTTGCCAAAGCTTTTGAAGACTATCCCTCCCCATTGGTTCCCCAAATGAGCCTTCAACTGCATAAAATAGCGAGGAAGAATATCCCAGAACACGATGTGCAATAAATATAAGCCACGGTTGCTTTTGTCGATCCACAGATGCCAAACATTGTTCAATGAATTTGTATTGTTCCGTTCCTTCTCTCCAATCATGTTCTGTGTCAGCAATGCAGAACCTAAACATGCCATAATCTGTAGAATACCTGGTCAAAGTCAAAGTGAGTTTTATTGAACATAAGGGTATTATGGAAGTAAAACACATGATACATTACATACCAAAACTTGTCTCTATTATCAGTCGGAACATAAAACATAGTTTGAGCTACAACACCACATTCTCCTCCTTAATCATTGTTCCCATAAAAGGATCCTGAGTTAGGCCAGTCACGCTCATGATTACCACTACAAAATTAATATCATTAATTGTTATGAAAGATCAATAATATATAAATGAAGTTAAAAATAATTTGGTACCTAGCAACCATATAAGGTACCATCGATGCAACTGGCTCTATCTGAGAAGTAAACTGATCCCACTGTGAAAGATATCCATTTGCATAGCAAATGTCTCCAATATGGAAAACTATATCAATGTTTTCTAAGTCCTCTATGAGTTGCTTTGTAGTGTTAAGGGATCCAGGTTGAAAATTATTGTATTCGTTGGAGCCATCAGCCTCATCCTGCATCGTGTTCACATTAGTATAATCACAATCTACCTGAAATTCAAGAAACTGATAAAAAAAAAAGAGTAAATTGCAAAAATCGTCCCTAAAGTTTAGCCAATTTGCATGTTTCGTCCCACACATTTCGAAACTGCGGGAAACCTTTGGGGCATGTATCGTCCTTGTAGGGCATATATCATCCCAAATATTTCGGAATGTTTGGGACGAAACATGCAAATTGGCCAAACTTTAGGGACGATACATGCCCCAAAGATTTCCCACACGGACGATCCTTGCAGTTTCGAAATGTGTGGGACGAAACATGCAAATTGGCCAAACTTTAGGGACGATTTTTGCAATTTACTCTAAAAAAAGTACAAACCTTTCCCATATCACCAAAAATGATGACACGTTGTAAAGAGTCTTGACCCGGATATGGAGATGATTTAAACTGGTACGTCTTGCTCCAGATAATGGAACCATTTAGCAATTTGTGCCCTACTTTGTATGTATACCTATAAAAACACGATCAGATTTTTCATTGTTACAAGACATGTAAGAGTTGAGACATATTGTCATTAAGCCATTATATGACTATCAACAAGGTTTATCAGAGGTGTTTGATATAGATCTATTCTAGCATAAGGTATAACGTACACTAGATTAGGCCATAAGTCTTTCAAGAAGCTAGTATGAATATAACCGGGATCACGCCAACCCACAGTTCTTGCTGGTGCACCTGCATACACATACACATGCACTTATAGATATTAAAAGAATTTCAAAACATTAAAAGATTTCTATGATTAAGTGACTTGTTTCCTCATAATATGTGTACGAGTCAGATCACTCTGTTAGAAACATAACAAAATATTTCTAAATAAAATTTATCTCTCACACACCACACATGCTGTGACGGTCAAAAGTTAACGTTCCAGCAGAGGAAAGCATCTGCTCTCGACCTCTTTGACCCCATTCAACTAAAGGCTCTGCTTCATTAATTCCATATCCACTTGTCCACGTTACAGTCATCTGAAACTCAATTCAAAATCTTATTACCCACGAGTTGGGCAGCACGTTAAAATGGGTAATCTTTGTAAGGGTCAGAACAGGTCGGTTTGACACAGGAACTTTTTGTAAACTTGAATAGGAAATTCCGTGTCAAATATGAATAAAAGCTAGATTGTTTTATAACTTTACATTTTTTAATAACATGTATTATGATGGTTTATGAATAAAAGTACAAACTGGGAGCCTTTCGACCTGTCTGGCCCACTAGAGGTATAACATAGCCCGAATCAACCAATTCATAAGTATTAGGGTCTATATTGCAAGTTTGCAACCTCTAGTAGAACACAATCTATGGCATGCCGTCTAGCCCATAGTTGTATATACAAGTGTGTATGTATGTATTAACTAATAACAAGTATCAGCAATGACAGAGATGAAACTCACTTGATCCCATGTTTTCCCGTGAGCTAAACGTGGGTAACTTGGTGCATTCGGGTTTACAAAAGTAACTGTATTTGATACTGCCACCAGAGTAGGCTGTCCACATTAGTCAAAACTTTGTAAATTGCAAAATGGTCCACAACTTGCACCTTAAAAAGTCAAAGAGAAGATAAGTGGGAAAAAGAAGAGAATATACGGTTGATAATCCTCCAGTGAACAATGCAAACGCGAAGTCGGATCTTTGGTTGATTAATTGAAGCTTTAATGATGCTTCTCCTGTAACTTTATAATCAGAACTGCTGTAATTTGCATATTGGTACTGCAAATTAAGTTGTAGCAATTAGCAAGAAATGTAAAACCACTTTCGACTAAAAGGGGGTGTTTGGATGTTGATTTAGACTGATTATTTCCATCTGAAGTGGCACTCTTTTTTAACTAAAGAAGTGGCACTAATTATCTGATTATTTCAGGTCAACTTACTAAATTAGTAACTATGACTATTTTTATAAGTGTGATTATCTTATTCTGATTCTTAAAGTCGCAATAATTACTTTTTTTTAACACATATCCAAACACCATTTCAGATATTCAAGAAAACAAACCTTAATAGGTGCAGAGCACAAATACGGAGGGCTAAATCTTGAATTTTCAGGGAAGCAGGTGTCATCACTGAGAAAATCAAACATTAAGTTATGAGTGCGTCTATTCATGTAAGAGGAAATGAAAAAGCCGAATGCCAAAAGATATAAACAAAAAGATTGCAATATTTCGGGTCCTTTTATATAACATGGAACGAATAGGCATGCAGACCCATGAGACAGCCAAACGGACCACAACAATGGTGAATGAAACGAAATGGTGTAAATTAAATGGGTTCTGATTCTTGTAGCTTGAATAAACTAGAAAACAGGAAAATTAGCAGTATATGAACCTGAAGTTGGCAGGGGAGAATACTCCAATCCAATCATCGATTGATGGATTCAGATTGCTAATAGACACTGTCACCCATTCGGAATTTTGGTTCTAGGATACAAAAGAAGTAGCATAAGTTCGTATTATATCTATAGATTATACAATCTACTACCTTTCAAGCAAAGACATGTGACGGTGATTAGCAAGAAACAAATATGGCAAATCCAAAATCCCCCAAAAAAGTTGCTCTTTTCAACGTCAAAACCGATATGAAAACAAAGATGCTAGTTATTTGGACTATCTAATTTCATTTCTCCTCGAACCATAAAAAACAAAGTGAAAATGGTGAAACACAAAACGGTTTATCGTTTATCAGATATCAGGGTGTTTGGGGTTGCTTCTTCTTTTTCATATAAACAGAAGCAAGTAATCAATTTTAAAAATACGTAGAGTTTAGGATATGCTTCTGCTAATCAAATATGTAGTTGTTAGTGTGTCTGGAAGTTCTGCTTAATTAAAGATTTAGGATGTAAAGTTATCAAATAAGCCGTTTGACTAAGTAACTCGCAAATTGCTTATTTCACCCTAGGAATAAACAATAATAAGCATCCCAAATATAGAGGGCGTTTGGGATTCATCCTTAAACCATCACCAAATGGCTTATTGGCAAGGTACCTAACCTCCGCACAAGATGTCTAGAGTTAAAACCTTACTAGCTACACATTTGGGGTGGCTAGAGAAAGGGTCGGAATCTGTCACAGAAACGGTCACAAAATACTTTAGGTAGCCCTCCCCCCGGGTAACGTGAACGGGAAAACCTCGTCCTTTTAACCTTTGGGATTCATACTTAAATGAGCAGGTACCAACCAACTAACTGGAAGTGCTTATTTAGTACCTGCTTATTCAACCTAAACAACTATACAAGTGCTTATTCACCCTAATAAAAGCAAACAAGCAACTACCATCGAAACTGCTAATCAGCTTATTTAAAAAACCCAACAACCAAACTAGCAATTAGTTAAGCAATCACAAATGATGCAATATATTCCATACCTTTGATCCTAAAACAGTAGGAGAAGCTTTGACATATGCATCATCAGTCAAACCAAATGTAACTTGATAGATACCAATCTTTGCAAAAGCATGATCTCCATGTGATGTCACTTGTTTTAAGCTCAACAAAACACAAAACCAAGCTACCAAACTCAAGCCCATGACTTTATTCATCACTCCCTGTACATAAAATCATATCAAGAATCATAAAAAAATAAAAATAAAGACTTTTGCATATAGATGGATTAAAAGGGTAAAACAATTACCATGTTAAGTGGCAGTTTAACTAGTTATGTGCTTCTGTTACATGTCGGTTCATTTTCAGTTGTTATTAAAGAAAAAGAATTATTGGGTATATACCTTTATGGTTCTTTTTGGGTAGCAATTCTGAAACACAAAAATTACTTATTGATGATACATAAAAAAAATGTTATCTAAGATGAAAATTTACAAGAAGATGTTTTAACTAAAAGGGAAAAAAAATAATAGAGTAATTTAAATGGATGGTACTGTGATTTGTCCAAAATAACAACTTTCATCTCTCGAAATTTAAAGTTGCACTGGTAGTCCTTAAGTTGGTAAAAAAATAACACCACCGGTCCTTCAGTTTAACTGGTGTTAAGTATTCCGCTATAATTTACACGTTAGCCCCTTTGGTTAAATATCGTTGCATCGTTTATCCTTAATAACAACAACTATTTATAATTTAAAGTTTCCAGACATTTTTATCCGCTTTTACACGTTTTCATCCGTTTCCATACGTTTTTATCTGTTTTCGTTCGTTTTTATAAGTTTTTGACCATATTTATACATTTTCGTTCGTTTTTCCTAAGTTTTCATCCGTTTTATACGTTTTCGCCCGTTTCTTACATTTTTATACGTTTTATCCGTTTTCGTCCATTTTTCTTACGTTTTTATCCGTTTTCGTCTGTCTTTATATGTTTTCATACATTTTCTTTCGTTTGTAAACGTGTTCGGCCGTTTTTCTTAAGTTGTCATACATTTTTATCAATTTTTATACATTTTCGTAAAATTTTTCCGTTTTTCTTAAGTTGTCATACATTCTTATCCGTTTTTATACATTTCCTTACTTTTTTTCCGTTTTCATCCAGTTTCATACGTTTATGACCATTTTTATACGTTTTCGTCCTTTATTTTACGTTTTCTTCCGTTTTTCTTAAGTTGTCATACGTTTTTACTCGTTTACGTCCGTTTTTATACGTTTTTGACCGTTTTTATACGTTTTCGTCTACTTTTCTTACACCTTTACCCATACTCATACCTTTCTATACATTTTTGCCCGTCTTCTTACATTTTCCTTCGTTTTCTTACATTTTCATATGTTTTTGTATGTTTTCATAGTTTTTTATCTGGGATGAAAATGTCTAAAAATGGATAAAAACGTAAGAAAACCTATAAAACGGACGAAAATGTATAAAAACGGATGAAGACGTATAAAAACGGATAAAAACGTAAAAAATGATAGATAAAAATGTATAAAAACGGACGAAAACATATAAAAACAGACCAAAACGGATAAAAACATATAAAAACGGCCGAAAACGGATAAAACGTATGAAAATGTAAGAAAACTGGTGAAAACGTATAAAAACGGATGAAAACGTAAGAAAAACGGATAAAACGTATGACAATGTAAGAAAACGGGTGAAAACGTAAAAAAATGGATGAAAACGTAATAAAAATGGACGAAAATATATAAAAACGGTTAAAACGTATAAAAACGGTAGAAAACGGATAAAAACGTATGAAAACGTATAAAAACAGACTGAAACGTATTAAACGGCTGATAACTTAAGAAAAACGGATGAAAACATATAAAAACGGACAAAAACGTATGAAAATAGATGAAATATAAAGACAGACAAAAACGGATAAAAACGGACGAAAACATATAAAAACGTAAGAAAAACGGACGAAAACGTATAAAAACGGTCAAAACGTATAAAAACGGACGAAAATGGATAAAAACGTAAGAGATCGTATAAAAACGGACGAAAGCGTATAAAAACAGATAAAAACATATGGAAACTTTAAATTATAAACAACCGTTATTATTAAGGATAAACGATGCAACGATATTTAACCAAAGGGGCTAACGTGTAAATTATAATGGAACTACTTAACACCAGTTAAACTGAAGGACTGGTGGTGTTATTTGTTTACCAACTTAGGGACTACCAGTGCAACTTTAAACTTCGAGGGACGAAAGTTATTATTTTAGACAAACCACAGGGACCATCCATGTAATTTACTCAAAATTATAAATTAATAAATAAATAAATAAAATTCGAGTAGATGAAACATAGTAAACTTAAGTGTAAAAGTTCTGTTGCGAGATTTGATCACTACAAAAGATAGGGTTACGCTTACGCCAAAAAATCAAATGACTTTAATCGATGAAATAATGAAAAACAATTGGACCACTAAAGCCGAAGGTCGAAGTAATTATACTATACAATATTCATTGAAGTGGTTTGGGAGCCACCACTGTTCCTAAGCCGCCTTAAAGGTTGGTTTGAGGGAGTGGGCGGCTTGGGTGCACTGTGGAGCCACCGCTTGATTTGACATTGTTCACACGCTGAGACAAGATGAGCCGTCAGCTTACATGGATTAAAATATGTGCTTAGTGGATGTTCCACGTAATTTCTAGGGTTTGTTGCATGTTCATTCCCTAATTTTCTTAGTGCTTTTTCGTCTGACTTGATATCTAACGCTATTTGCATGTTTTACGCTTGTTTTCCATTACAATGCTTCAAGAGATGTTATATAGTAAGGTTCGGTGCGATATTTCTAGATCTATTGAAAAGGATTTGGTGCAAGAGTAGTTGGAGGGCTGCATTCCGACGTTAGGTAAGTATTTTTGGTTTATTGCATCTTTTGTTATCTCAATGGTGTTATGTTAATGCCGCTTTTTGTTGTTGATAGGTCATCAGGTTGTTTGGTGTTTAATCATTAGTCGGGGTTGTATTGTTAAAGGGGCATATTCATATTTCAAGCGATTCTATATTTTGTTTTTGGATTTTGGTTGTTTCAGGCTTCTAACTCAAATAAGTGTTGTCTTAATGTCATTTGTTGTTGTTGATAGCCCATGCCATTAGGTTATCCGTTAAGGGACATATTCGTATTTCAAGTGATTATGTATTTTATTTATTTTGTGGAAAACTAGAAGGGGGGTTGAATAGTTTACCGCTTTTTAACTTGATCATCTTTTTAAAACTTTACGTTTGTTCAAAGATGCAAGTACAACTTTGCATGTTTAATTCTTTGAAAAGCTTTACATGTGAATAACGATTCTAACTTTACTTGTTTCATTCTTTGAAAAGCTTTACGTGTGATTAACAATCCTAACTTTGCTTGTTTAGTTCTTTGAAAAGCTTTACTTTTGTTTAAAGATATAAACACAACTTTACTTATTTAATTCTTTGAAAAGCTTTACGTGTGATTAGCAATTCTCACTAAAGACAATATGTAATAAGCAAAGATAAAGAAAGGAACGATCAAACCACAACACGATTGTTTATCGTGGTTCGGCTACAAGGACTCTTTTTCCTTGCCCTACATCCACGCCCCGAGTTTCCAACTCGAGAGTTATAAGCACTAATCAACAAGCTCCTTTCCAGGTGGAGAAACCTTTACAACGTCGCTTACACTTTTACCGACACTAAGCTGGATGTCGAGTTCTTTTACACGAGTACAACCACTCCCATCGTCGCTTACACTTTTACCGACACAAAGCTAGATGTCGAGTTCTTTACCAAGGGTACAACCACTCCCAACACACTATGTATTTTGAGGCCTAAAATACTAACCGATCACTTATATACAAGATACACATGAAGTATAAACTACCAAAGTCTATACATAACAAAGCTAGCAAGTCTTGCAACTTAGAGTTGAAACTTGTAACTTCTTAGATGAATATGTGAACTCCTTTGCTACGTAAGAGAATCACACAAGTTAGTAGCTACTGAGTATAATGAGAGAATATGTGTAAAATATGACTCTAAGTGATGACTCAAAACTAACAAGTGGTTTGGTATTTATAGCAAACCATTCTGCAGGTCTGGCAGATACAGCGGAACCCTCAGATGGGTTCCGCCCGTGTACCCCCAGGGTTCCGTCAGGGCTGCAGTTGGTTTTGCAATAAATCTTCCAAACCAAACAAGGTCACATCACATGAATACTAGTCAAACACAAACTTGCACAAGAAAACTTATGGTTAGTCAAACACACTTTCTTTCCATAAATGTATAATGACAAACTTACCATAAATGTGATGTGATATTTCTATTAAAAGAAATAAATGTGATGTGACAAGACTCTTTCTAATTTAAGAAATAAAAATAATGTTTTGTTTAAAAGGAAATGTAAACCTTAGTTAAACAAGACTTAAACACTTAAAGTGATGATTTACTCTTAGCTAAAGTTCATACTTTGTCATTAACAAAACTTAGCAAAGATCGTAAAATATAAATAACGTTTTTAAGCGATATTTGTATTAACAATATCCCCCTTTTTGTTGATGACAAAACATAAACTTTATTTATAAGTAAGTCACTAGTTTTAGTGTTAAGTCTTATAAAGTTAGTATAAAAACTTGTTTTTGCTAAGATGATGTGATATGCAAAAAATTTTTTTGAAACAAGTTTATATATAAATTCTCCCCCTTTTTGTCGAAACAAAAAGAAGAGTAGCGAAGCGGAAGTATGCACTTGCTCCCCCTTGGACGATACTCCCCCTAAATGGAGTGCCAAGAGAGGAGACATGGATTTTGACCCTACAAAACAAAATGTTAGTTGCCACACAAGACAAGTAATGAAAGCATTTTATGTCTAGAACACAACTAAGAGTTGTGAAGTGGAATAATGCAACACTCATGCTCCCCCTTGAATATTACTCCCCTAAATGGAGTATCAAGGAAGGAAAATGATGAGTGCTCAAACACTCATCATTTTTATCGTATCTAGACTGCCAAAACATCCAAAAACACCAAAAAACGCATCAAAATACACAAATTATCCCAAAAGTGTGTTTTATATGTTTTAGATGCAAAATGTTTAAAAACAAATGAAAAACGAACAAAGTTTGCACAATTGGCAGTTTCAGTCCCTCAAGTTTTAAATATTGACAAAACTAGTCCCTGGAAGTTTAAAATGAAAGAAAAGTCAACCCAAGGCAAAGAAAAGTAAAAAATTATCAAAATAAGTCCTTGGGTGAAAAAGTTTGAGAAAATTACACTTTTACCCCTCAAAATCCAAAATTGACATAAATGGTCCCTGGAGTTTCAGATTTTGGCAGAATTGATCCCTGGTGGAATATTTTTGGATGGAAAATCATTTTTTATCCTTGGGAAAGTCACAAAAGCCATTTATAGTCCTTGGGTGAAATTTTGAAAAGTTTACAAGTTTGGTCCCTCATGTTTGGTGAATTGACAAAAATAGTCCTCGGGTATTTCAAACATGAAATATATCAAAAATACCCTTATGCTAATCATCCTTGTCAAGTTTGGTCCCTGTGAGAACTTTGGTAAACTTACTAAACCAGCCCCTCAACTTTACCTAATTTACAAAAATGGTCCTTGTGCATAAATAATCCAAACGGATCCTTATTGTTAACATTAAACCCAAACACAAACACAACCCAGCCCACTCCTAAGCCCATACAACCCACGAACCGTTTTAAATAATCCCCATCTTTGACCCGCGTTGACCACCCCTTCCACCTCAGCCATCCACATCACCCTCACCCCCTGCAAACACCATCATCAACCCCTACCCTTCACCACCTGCATACTCCACCTTTCCCCCCCTTGCCTAACCAAACAAACATAAGAGTCCAAAATACACCCACTGGCTTCAATTACCCAAGAAAAAGTTAAAAATCAATTTGGCGCCAAAATGAAGAAACGGCCAAGATTGAGTTTCCATTATCCAAGGGCTAGATTTAGAGCTAGGAAAGAGACAAGAGAGCTCCAGAAACCCTAATTTGGGGTATTTAAAGAAGAAGATGAAGTGGAGCAGCGAGTTAGTTTTTTTTTAGCTTTAATCTAATTTTCCAAGTATTGTACCTTTGATTTTTATTCAAATTCTCAGTTGTAATTGAACCTTTTTACTTTTAATAGAAGTATTGTTTAACAAATTTGAGTTGTTTTGCATTTCCAGTTTCATAAACTTATAAATATAAACAAAAAAAAATAAATAAAATAAAATAAAAAAATAACAAGAAAAGCAAGAATGAGCATTGGAGCAGGTTGAATAATGGATGGACCTGGGTTAGGATTCCATGGGGAATGATAGGTTTGGTACTTGTTCTAGTTCTCAGCTTGGATAAGCACTCTTGTAAGGATTTTTGTTACTTTTCTAGTTCTACTGTTCATGTGCTTTTATTGTGCTGATTTGTAATTGTTGTTGCTTATTTCATATAATCTAGGTGTAATTTAGTTTGAAAAGTAGTAGTTGTTCATTAGTTTCAGTTACTACTAAATTTTCCTTAAAAATAGCTCATATAGTCAAATCTAGTATAAGTGATTAGTTGCTGTAAAATCTAGTTTAGTTTCATGTTTAGTTGTCTAATAGATTATAAAAATCAGTTGGAAACCAATTTTATGGATTAGAAATTTGATTTGCTTTGAAAAAGTTCAATACAGATGGCTAAGAGGGTGTTTGGTTTAGACTGCTAAGTAAGTCCTTGTTGGTTTATGTTGGTAATATTGATTGATACATGTTCACTAACTCACATTAGCTCAGTATAATCAATAAATATAGGGGCAAAACAAGAAAAAGTCAAAAATTTGGTTAATCACCCCTCACAGTTAACTGTGAAGGATTTTAGGTTCATAAACCCATCATTTAGCTTATAAGACATAACTCTAGCTTAATTTAGGTTAAATATAACTTATAGTAACTTATTAAATCAGTATTAGTGATTAGAATCTCATATAAGTCAAACTAGCAAGTTTTCCTAAAAAGTCAATTGTGCATTCTCAGATTTTGATCAAACTTTGGAGGTCTGTAACTTGTTTGGTATAAGGTTTTAGGGTCTGAGATTTTACAAGATTAATCTTTACCACCTTGTTGATTTTTTTAGATTTTTTCCAGATTTTATGGATTTTGTTTAGTGGGTCCCACCAAGCCTCAAAGAGACCTGCAGGGCAAGATACTTGCCCTGTCTCAGCAGCTCAGCTGTACACCACCACCTTTTGTGGTGGTTTGTGGCCACTACAGTGGTCCAAGGCCATTGTTTTTGGTTCCCCTCAACCCCCTCCTACCAGGGAGTGATTTTGAACTCTTTGTTTGACTCCTAAGCCTGTGGACCCCACCTGTTTTTGGCCCTAAACTTTGTCCCACAACTGCATCAGAATACCAATAAGCAAAGTGCTTATTTGAGCTTTTTGGCTTATTCAGGCCACATTGTTGTTTGATATCTGCTTATTATTGTTCATTGGACTCAGAGAAACCATACTCAATCATTGTGGACCCCACACCTCACCATTTGAGCTAAAAATACTCCACAGTTAACAAAAGTCAACTGTGGGTGTAATAAGCACTTCAAGTGCTTATTCCTTGGGTTAAAATAAAAGTGTCTTTATTAAAAGTAGCTGTTTTTAGTTTATAATTAGTTTAGAAAAAGAAAAAAAATCCAAAAAACCAATTTTAAAAATAGTGATAGCTTCTATTTAATAGGATTTATCAATTTATTTTTCTTTTTAATTTATTTTTAAGTAATATATCACTTTTATATTTTTAGAAATTCTATTTTAGGTTAAAATAATTTTATAAATTTTTCCAGATTTTTATTTTGTCTTTTAGTGGTTTTTCTAATTAATTTTAGTTTAATTTAGTTTTAATTAATATTAATCAATTAAATAGCATAATTAGATTTTATATAGTATAACCTAGTTTTTATAATTTTTCTAGCTTTTATTTTAGTTAAAACATTTTTATAAATTTTTCTAGAATTTTTACTGTTCATTTTCTATTTTTTATATAATATAATTAGTTTAATTAGTAATTAAATAGTAATTAGATTAATAATTAATTAATTAGCTTAAAAATACATAAAATTAGCTTTTTATAATTTTTTAGGATTCCCATGATGGTTAATTAGATTTATAAAATTTTTCTTAATTTTCTAGGTCTTTTTAGTATTTTTTAATAATTCTAATTAGTTTAATTAGTATTAAATAGATAATTAGTAATTAATTAATAATAAATAATTAAATAGTGTAAAAATAATTTTTATTTTTCTTAAAATTTTCTTTAATTATTAGGATTGTAAAAATATCAATTTTACACTTTTAACCCTTCCCGTCCTTCAGTTGTATTTTTTGTTTTGTGCGTCTGTATACGTTTTTTAAATTAAAACGTACGTTTTTAGTTTTTAGCTCAAATCTTCGTAATCTAAATTCCCGTAATCAATCACGTAGCTTTCCTAAGCTATATTTGTTAATAATTTCCAAATAATTCTGATCATAACCCTTTTCTGTGAATAATTTCCCGATCACGAATACGCTAAAGTTACAATTCACACTTCAACGGGACTTAACGACCTGGTGATACCGTATATTACCCGGAGCATTGACCTAGGCTATTTGACTTTGTTGACCATTATTTGGTCAATATAAGTTAGGTGGTTTAGCATCAATCAGAAAACATGGATAATGATCCTACAAAAAGAAAGGTTAGTTTCTAAAACACAAGATATATGTATGCTACCATATCAAGGTATAGTTCACTCATCATACCTAAATGGTCAACAAACAATGCACACCTTGTAGTAGAAAGAAATTCATTTCACGTAAAATTTTGACTCTTAGAAAATCAAGGACAAGAAATTAGGAAGAAAGCATCCTACTTCTAAAAATAAAAAGAAATATAAAAAGAAACTAAGAACATAAAAATCCTACATCGATAAAAGGAAACCATCATTTTCCTTAATGAGAAACATTTTCCAAAAACAAGGCAAAGGTTGTTTAAGGAGGAAAATGTGTGTTGGATGATGTAACGGGTTTTGTTTTGAATGTTGTGGAGGTGAAACGGTTTTGGTTTGTTGGTTCTCTGAACTTGGTTTGTTGGTTTTAATGAGAAACATTTTCCAAAAGAAACGGTTTTGTTTCATTTTGGAGACTCTAAACTTGAGACGATCCAAAATGTGGTTTAGGATAAACCTCATTTCATTGGTTAGAGAACCATGGATGTCTTTGTAGATAGGGTGAAACAACAATGGTTTTGGGTGGTGATACTCTTGTTGTGGTGGTTGGTTGTGGTCAAAAGACTCATTTTGGTCAAACAATGACCTTGGTTTTTCATTTGTAAAAGGTGGTGGTTTTGTTGTTTTTGTGGTTGTTGTTGTTGAACAAAATGGTGTAAGCTTGGTTCTCCGGAAGGATTACCATGAAGGTGTTTATAAATGGGGTGAAACACAAATGATTGTAGGTGTGTATAACCTTGATCATTTGGAAAAAATTTAGGGTCTAGCATAACGGTAAGCCAAACTCTCAAGCAATGACGGTGGATGAGGTGCATCATCCAATGACTCATTTGGTTGAAATATTGGTTGTTGTTGGGTTTCCGTTTCGGCAATGGTGTCAAAGAGTGAAAATGATGGAGGGCTTGATGGTTTAGGTGATAGGTTTTCAAAAGTTTCCAATAGTGGATGTGGTGATGTTGGTGGTGTATGGAAAAGTTCCATTGGTGTAAGTGTTGGTGATTGATGGTTGAAAAGTGTGTATGTTTGTATTGCCATGTTTGGGAGAGGATGTTGAAGTAGCAAGATTTAGGAAATCTTGAATAGTGGTCATGTTGATGTTGCAAGGTATTGAATATGGTGTTGAGGTAGTAAGGTTAAGGAAATCTTGGATAGGTGAAGAAATGTCAAGTGATGAGCTTGATTTAATGGTTTTGTTGAAGCAACAAGGTTTAACACTAATCCTAGTGGTTTTAGCTTGATGATTCGGATGAGGTGTTTGATTTAGTTATCTCAAATCTTTGGTTTGCAAGAGTTTTGAGATTGAGAGAAGTAATGGTGTTGGTGTGAGTTTTGGGGTATTCTAAAGTGATCAAACTTAAAAAGAATTGTGGGAAGGAGTGTTTGGATTTGATATGTTCCATACAAAGATTGAGGTTTCAAATGATTTGATGTCAATCCAATGGAATTGGGTGGAGTGAAAGACCAACATATGAACTCAATGCTTTGTGATCATGTGAAGCGATTTGGTTTGAAAATGTTCCAATGGTTTGAAGGATCCTTTAAAAGGGTTCCTTGGGTTAGTTATGTTTGAATTCGATTTTTTGGCGGGAAGTGACTTCCTAATTGTTTTAGTAAGTGAGAGTTGTCATAGTATGGTTATTGGAGGTAAGGGAAGATGTTTCTCACTAAAGAAAATGATTTGACACTTTACAAGTTTTGAACTTAAGAAAAATGACAAAAATTTTCTGCAGGTGACTGGCGGAACCCTGAGACAACACAGGCGGAACCCTCCTGAGGGTTCTGGTTGGTCCGTTGGGCCTGGATTGCCTAGAAAATACACTGGCGGAACCCATTTTTGGGTGCCGCCAGATCCGCCAGACCTGAAAAACTTGGCAGTCTGCATTTTTGACCCGCGAGACGTTTTTCAAATTTTTCAAAAACTCCTAAAATCAAAAAGATAATGCATATCTGGTTAGGTAATGCAAAAATTGGACATGTAAACACACATACCATAGGACTTTGACCGGGGGGTTGAGAATTTCACTATACTTAGTGAAAATTTCATAAACATGAAAATTTGACAACTTGCCAAATGTTGTCTTCCTGCATCATTGTTAGTTCCTACAAGTTTCAAATAGTACCAAATATCTTACCAACACACAAATACATAACACGTAATGTTTAAATGACCAAATCGTTCAAATAGCACCTAGTGCCAAACACTCCTACACACCCGCTCTCATAGACGATCAATCTTCTTCTTGAGCTTTTCAAGAAATCTCTCGATGTTTTTGAACATCCCCTTTGTTTGCTTGAACTCCGCCGACTCATTTGGAATATCCGAAAGTTGGAAAATGTATTCTAGAGGTGGGAGCCTAGAGTTGGAAAAGTCATTAACACTTTTCCTAAAGTGTTAAAACACCAAAAAAATTAAAAACAACAAAACAGATCGTAACGTTTTCTGATTCGGTTTTCTTTTAAGGTGATTCTTAAAGAGAAACGATTTTGGTAAACGAAACGATACCAAAAATATTTTCCAAAAGTTTTTTAACCCATACACAAAACACAAAAACATTCGTCTCTTTCTTGTGAATAATAATTCTACATAAAAATAAACCGTCGAAAACCAAGACAGAACACCTGCCAACTGGGGGTGTGAACAAATAAGTTCCCAAATCAAAAAGATTAAAACTTGCCTTTGTATCCTTGTGAGTGGTGTACCTTTCTTAAAGAAGCCACTTGCTTGCGATTATTGGTTTAAGTTCACTGTCGTTTTGCCTCGATTTTGTTTTGAGTGAGTTTTTAGTGCATGCGCACTCGTTCTTCTAGGTCTACTAGCCCATTACATGAACTTGTACGAAAACCTAGAAGACCTCGTAGACGTTCAGCACCAACAGTCGGATCTGAGATCCGTACTGTTGCCACACCCACTGTCACCATGGCGGAAGACCGCCCCATGTGTGAGCTTCTCCAAGCATCCATCGAGGGTTACGGAGATGCCATTATAGTCCCAGCCATCGTGGCTGATAGTTTTGAGCTCAAAACCGGGTTACTCAATCTTGTAACCTCAAGTCAATTCTACGGTTTTGAGAGGGACGATCCTCATGCTCATATTCGATGGTTCAATAAAATCACATCGACCATCAAGTACAAAAATGTCCCGTGTGAAGCAATAAAACTTCTTCTCTTCCCATTCTCTTTGGAGGGACAAGCCCGGATTTGGCTTGAAAAACAACCTCCACGATCTATTGAGACTTGGGAAGATCTTGTCAAAAAGTTTGTGAATGAATTCTTCCCACCTTCCAAGACCACGAGTCTTAAGAACGAAATTACCAAGTTCACTAAAAAATATGATGAATCTTTTGGTGAAGCGTGGGATCGTTTCAAAGAATTACTTCGCAAGTGTCCACATCATGGTTTCTCTGAGTTGATGCAACTCGATACTTTTTACAATGGCGTGAGCCAAGCTGATCAGGATTCTCTCAATGCCTCCGCGGGAGGTAACTTTTTGAGTAGAACCACAAAAGAGGCTTTGCAAATCATAGAAAACAAGTCTAAGGTCCGCTCTACACGAAGCAAACCGATTGTTTCCCAAATTAATGCGGGTCCTTCCACTTCATCTTCTGTGAGTCAATCTAGCACGGATGCTAAGATTGACAAGCTCACTGAAGTGATCCAAGCTTTGGTTCTCGCCCAAACAAAGAAAGTTTCATTTCCACAACATCCTCCACCTGCTGAGGTTAAAAAAGTGGAAGTCTGTGTAACTTGTGGTGGGTCGCATGCCTACTACAATTGCACAGCTACTGATGGTACTCTATACGAAGCTCATGCTTTAGCGGGGTCCCAAAATCAAGGAGGCAATCAATATCGCCCTCCTATGGACCCTAGCTATCGTCCTCAACATCATTATCTTGGACCTCCTGGTTTTAATCAAAACCAAAATGTCCAAAACCGTGGCCAAAATCAAAATAGAGCGAACCAAGGTTATCAAAACCAAGGTAACTTCAATCAGGGTCACGGTTTTCAAAATCAAACCAAGGGTTCCAAAATCAAGGTTTCCAACAACAAAATCAAGGAAACTTTAATCGGAACCAAGGTCAGGGTAATTTCAATCAGGGATATTTTCATGGAAACAACAACCCTAATCAGGGTAATTTTCAAAATCAAGGTCCCAATCCGAACAATCGAGCTCCAAATATTCCTAATCCGAATCAAGCCATTGTTCCAACCGGGCCTTCATCTGACGAGTTGTTGAAACAATTCATGAAGTCCCAAGAAGAGTTGAACAAGTTGCTGGTCAGCCAGATTTCTGACATCAAGAAGTCTTTAAATGATCGACCCTCGGGCTCAGGTACTACTTTTCCGAGCAACACGATCGCTAACCCGAGGGGCGATGCTAAGGCGATCACAACACGAAGTGGTGCTTCATATGATGAACCCGCGATTCCCACTACCTCTTCTTCCTCTCCTCCAAAGGTAGTGAATCGTGAGCCTGAGGTGACAAAGGACAAAGTGCAAAATCCTAGCCCACGAAGTACAGCACACGTCCAACCTCAGGTTATTCCTGAAACCAGATGTAAGCCTGGAGTTATCTTTGAACCACCAGAAACTCCAGTGGACAACCCTAAATCCAAAACTTCTATTCCCTATCCATCACGTCTCAGTGAACAAAAGCTCCGCGAAAAAGCTAATCACCAAATGGATAAATTTTACCAAATCTTCCAAGATTTCATTTTGATATCAGCTTCGCGGATGCTATTCTCTTGATGCCCAAGTTTGCATCGACAATCAAAAATCTGTTGAGTAATAAAGAAAAATTATTTGAGATGGCAAGGATTCCTCTGAATGAGAACTGCTCTGCGGTTCTTTTGAAAAAGCTTCCTGAAAAGCTTGGAGATCCCGAGAAATTTCTCATTCCTTGTACTTTCCCGGGTATGGTTAATTGCTTCACCTTGGCCGATCTAGGTGCTAGCATTAACCTAATGCCATATTCTGTGTGGAAGAAACTCTCTCTTCCCGAACTTACCCCCACGTGCATGACTTTAGAGCTTGCCGATCGTTCGATTTCTCGTCCCATTGGCATTGCCGAGGACGTATTCGTTAAAGTGGGGAAGTTCCATTTTCCGGCAGATTTTGTGATTGTTGACTTTGATGCCGATTCAAGGGTCCCTCTCATTCTTGGGCGGGGATTCCTTAGAACTGGGCGAGCTCTTATCGATGTATTTGAGCATGAGATCACATTACGTGTTGGAACGGAAGCCATAACCTTCAACCTAAATCAAACTTCGAGATACTCCTCCAATTATGATTGTGAGTCGGTGAATCAAATT
>JARVZY010007434.1:15000-23283 GCA_030686995.1 Artemisia argyi | reverse complement strand
TGGTCGTGGGATAGCAGTTTTTGAATCAGTCTCATTTGGCGTTCAATAAGTAGAAGATCAAGGCAGCTTCTGCTTTTAGGTCAGCTCTTTGGCTCCTTGCTATAAAGAGTGAAGTGACCTTCGGGCGAGGAGAAAGTCAGTAAGAATAGGACCGGAAACTGTGCGTTTGGCTATTGGTGAGTCTGTCTTTCTTGAGAAAAAAAAATGGAGCGACCAGCCCCTCCATTTGGGTCATGAGACTAGCCAACTGTCTATCCCTGTGGGCTAACTCAACTTATAAGCTTGCTATCTTAGCATCCACTTGGGATAACCTTTCACTTGGATACGATCTAAATTCCACATTCAAGAAAGAACCAGACCAGGCCAACCAAGAGATAGGATCAGATGAAGGAGAGAGAGAACTACTATTGAAAGAAGGCGAATCGCTACTTCTTGTTGCTATAAAATGGTAAAATACTACTTCTTGGACTGTGCCGACACCCGAGAAGACTAATTAGAGATTTGCTAAGCGAACGAGCCTGAAAGCGCTTCTCCTAGCTTGATCTTAAGTCTTATACATTAATTAAGCAATCTGACTTATATGCTCCTCTCCCCTTGCTTTATTACACCGGTAACTGCAGATGAAGCGAAGGACATCGATTATCTATTTAGACGAACGAAGAATAAGATAAAGGCATCTAATTCACCCGCATCTGTTGGAGGAAGGAATGGACAGATAAATACATACTTTTTCTCCTTTCTCCCATAAGGCTTCCTTTCCTGAATCTTAGCTCTTATCTTTCTTATTTATTCTGACTACTATCACTTTATAAACCGGGCCTGGATAATTAAAGCTTAACGTATCAGGGTAGTACGCCTGGAACAAGAAGGTTCGTCGTACAATTTCGGCGATTACAAAAACAAAGGAGTATATCCCTCTCCCTTAGTGTCTTTCCACTTCCGTCGTTCAGGAACAAACACTTCGCCTAATTCTTTTGAATCCCGGCCCGCTTTTTCCCCACTAACTAATTACGTTACGACCACTGAACAAACTTGGTTGACGCACATAGTTTATGCGCCGCTAATGTAGCGGCTTGTCGAGCATTTGACAAACTCACACCATCCATTTCAAATGGGATTTGTCCTGTGGACACACGAGCAACCCAACCCGCAGGATTTCCTTTTCCTCTTCCCATTCTGACTTCTGTAGGTTTCCCGGTAATAGGGAGATCTGCGAGAACTCTTACCCATATCTTACCATTTCTTCGGAATTGTCCGCTCATAGTACGATGGAATTGCCCAATTATAGCTCGACGCGCTGTTCAATGGCTCGATATGAAAGACGACCAGCTCTACAACTTTTAGTGCCATATCTTCCAAAACCAAGTCGTGTACCGTCCGCAACCCCTACTACATCTGCCTTTACGATATTGACTATATTTCGTACGTTTCGGATATATCACGTCCCCTTTCTTTTTGACTATATGAAATCCACACTTTGACACCTGAGATTCCGTAACGAGTAGATACTTCCGCAGGAGCATAATCTATTTTCTGGTTAAATACATTACTAGATGTTTTTCCATACTTTTTGCATTCAGTTCTAGCTATTTCTGCACCTTCTGATCGACCTGAACAACATATACGGATCCCCTCCACCCCTTTTTTCATTACTAATTGAATATCCTTCACTATTTGACTAAAAATGGAGCGAAATGATCTTGTTTTGTTCCTCGGTTGAAAAGAGATATCTTGAGCAATCGGAGAAGCACTTTGATAAACAGATTTGATCTTGACCGACTCAATTAAGGTATTAGTCTTTGTTCTATTAGACAACAAAGATCGCATTTTTTTCACTTCGTTCAAATAAAAGTTGTACCCATACGGAATTCTTCTGTTTCTCAGTATGATCTCTATCATCATCTCTATTCCCTTTATCAATTCTCCTATCCCACCTAGGTCTATGAATTTCTCTATCAATTCCATTACCTTATCCTTAGCCATGAGGTTCCAACATTTTTTCCTGAATTTTCGTAGGAGTTGTTCCCGGGCATACTCAAAAAAAAGGTTATTATACACCCCAACCCCGTCCCTTGGAAAGAAAAAGGTAGCACCGAAGAAAGGAAAGAGCGAGATGGTGGTTTTTGTTGTTCCCGCGAAGCGAGGATGATTCGACCAGCGAATGAAGTGGGTCAACTTTTTTTCTTCGGCCAAAAACTTTTTCTCGCTGGTCGAGCTTTCGACAAAAAAAGCGAAACGTATTCTCTTATCTAAGCTTCTTCCCTGTGCATTAGCTCCCCCCATGGTAGATGGTTCAAGCACGCCCGGTTCCACGAAATGATTGAGAACTACGACGGGGTCGAAATGCATTTGGTTCTTTGTCTTCAATAAGTATTGCATGACCGAATAATTCAAGGAAGGGCGCACCGCAGGGAGGGTCCTTTTTAGTGGATGACTCGTCGGGCTGTCGGAGGGGGACTTCTTTGACTTCTTTGAGAAAAAGAACTTGAATAACTTCGTTTTTCTGAAGGAGTCGTCATTTAGGAGGGCTATGTCATTTACAAGCCCGGCGTATTTCGGATGCTTGAAGGCCCCGCTGACCCGAAGTGATTTAGAAAGATTCTTCTTTATCGATGGTGATCGGTCATGGTATCCATAGCGTTGCTTCTTTTTCGGCCAAATCCTGATTTCGTTTTGCTTCTCCCGGTCGTCGAGCCTGATCGACTCGACTCTTTTCGCTGCCCCCCCGGGCTCTCACTTCGTTTCGTTCTTCTTCTGTACCATCGCTTGAATGAAGACACCCGATCGGCCCGACTTTACCAAATGCCCACCACTGGCCCTTCCCCTTTCCGGGTCTGGATTTTTCGCGTCGTTTCTGTCGTCGTGGTCGACGGGGAAGAAAGAAATGAATGAATGTTCTTTTGGGAAAATGTAGAATAATACACCTACCGAGACGAAAGCCAAAGGTGAGTCTAGTAGGTGGACGTATCGAACCGAAATAAGATCTAAGATTGACATCTTGATACACTGATTTACCATAATAATAAATAGAGTCAATGCAGACTCCGCCGTGGGAAGAGCCGCTTCTTTCTTGCTTGATAGGGGGGCTTCCATTCACCAACGCAGACTAAAAGTGCTCTCCGAACCGTGCTGGATAGTCGCCCATCACACGGCTCTCAAACCCAACCTGTGGTGGATCCCGGGTGACAAAGTAAAAGCCTTTGATCCTTTGCCCCATACTTTGAGATGCTCCTCCCCGCCGATCAAGCGGCGACGCTGCTCTTAGCTTTAAGCCGCTATCGTTCGGTTCGGATAAGTCAAGTCCCTTCGGTCAGTTCGCTCAGGTGATCCTCCCTTATCTTCCCTAACGTTCAGAGTTGTTCTGGTTTGAGAAAGGAGCACCGGCCGAGCGCCCTGAATGAATAAGAAATTGACAGCAGAGGTAATTGCAAATTCTTATTCGAACGAGTTGAAGCTAACAACATGTCGATTACACACCGGGGGTTGCTAAGAACTGAGGGACAATGCCCCTCTAACCTAAGTGGGCCTACCCGCGAAGCAACTGGTACTTGAGCGGGCGGGGGGGGGGGGGGCGGTTTGGTTTCGTGCAAGGCCCTCGCAGCAGGAAGAGGCAGTTGTCATTTGAAAGAAAACGCTCTTTGTTTGTATAAGGTTCCAAACCTTCGCACCCTGATGAAAAAGCCCTTTCTTTTCTATCTTATTAGTAAAGCCTAAACGTCCTTATTGAAGCCTAGCTAACGAGAAATCAAAGCGATAACGCACCTTTCCTAAGATTAGAATCGAAATAGAAGAGAAGGCCTTTCTTTCTCAAAGTCAACTTTCTCCCTTCCCTTCTTGCTTTAGAAAGATTGCAGCTAGCGTGCTGGACTAATATAATAGAAAGTCAAGGCTCTTCTCCTGTTCTACGAATCTACAACTCTCTTTACTGAGCGAGACTCCATCTATATCCCTACTAGTGGTTATTCTTTCCAGGCCATTTGTTTGACAGCTTAAACTAGACCCCACTTTCGATTAGATAGGTTTCGGTCTTAATCAAGATAGGTCAAGGGCGCGTCGGAACGGTCGGTAGCTACTTAGTCTCATCCGAGAGTCTAATCTCCTTGTACTGCTTTTTTTCTTTGAAAAAGAAAAAAGGTCGATTTAGGCTCCTTCCCTTCCACCGCATAGCTGCGGTAGCAGGTACTACGAGCCCTCTGTCCCACGCATTTAACCGGCTCGCGTGGTTCACCGGTTCCACCGAAAACTCTCATTTGTTGAAGCGGAGCATAGTGCGCTTTAGGCGCCGAGCGAGAAAGGTCTCTTCTTTCGTTTCGGTTTATTCACTGATCTGAAACTTAGCACTTGTTTTCTTATTGATTCCAGGGGCGGCGGCGTTCTTGAATGAAGTCTATCCGAACCGAATTAGCACTTCTCAGATCAGGCGAGGCCTCTCCAGCGGAGCTGGGCGCCGGGGCCCTGGCTGCACTAGCGATTGGCACATAGGGGGAGTGGTTGCCCGGCTTTCTCGGCCTGGTATCCTGCACCTCGCGTTCATGATATCTACATTCAACTGTGCCCCGGAGACACGGTCGAAGCACGCCCGCCCAGTGTGCTTCTTTCACGACATGCTCTGGTCCCGGGTGTCTTCCAGTGGTCTTCTAGCGTTAGAAGAAGTCGTGTCCGTCCCGGACATCTGCAACGCCCTTCCCCGCCTTTTTTTTTTATATGGGGTGAAGGAAAAGACTGACCCCTTCGGTGACTTTCGCGGTCGCCCTCACTGAACCGACTTGAATCTGAACTACGATTCAGATCAAGTCTTACCGAAATCGGATTTCCTTTTCGTGCCATATGCGCTTAGACTTTACTTTTTTCCCTTTTTTATTCCCGGTCCAATATTAGTTCTCGAAGATCTTCGTTTCCGTGTAGAAGCAAACTCTCCAAATTAAGATTGTATGAAACCTTAAAGTCTTTCTTTTAATCGGATGGAAGTCAATTCCCTGACACTAAGAATGAAATCTCTCCTACGGTAAATCTTAAACTATCATTTCCCTTTCTTTGTTTCAAGCTTGAAACCTCTCTTCCCCTCTTGAGTTGCGTTGAGGCAATCATTCATACAGTGAAAGAGTCTTCCTCTAGTCTTGCTTTGGCACCTATTTGTTTGGGACTTTTCCTTGTAGGCTTCTGTCTTAGATCCTTTTCTTCTCTCTTTTGTGCTTACTAAGTCTTTACCGAAGGGAGAGGGACGAAGTGACTCTTTATTCTGTCTGAGTCTAATTGAGTAGATACAGAAAGGTAACAGACAATTTATCCCTTAAAAAAGTGAATCTTCCGAAGTCATCACCCAGATAGACTCTGGTCTCAGACCTTTCGAAATGCATGTGTTAAGCATATAGCTAGCCTTACAGAGTTTGTAGTCTCAATCACAGATGATTTCGATCTTAGGCGAACGAGGTTACCGGCTCTCCGGCCCCATTTCGGTGCACTATTGGAGATCTCTTTTGGCCTTCCGCTTTATAAAAAGCAAACTATCTTGATTGGTTGGCCTACTGATAGATTAGCTTTTTCTTCTTTTACGTAATTTCATCATTAGATTTTGATTACTTTGAGCTTAAAAGGAATTTAAAGTATGTCTTGAATCCAATCAGTGCGATCAGTCCAGTCAAGTCCTTGACTTCGGTCGTAGGTTGAAAGTAAAGAGGTAGCCGTTTCGTTCTCCTAGATGCACGAATGAGGAGAGAAAGAAGCAAACGAGCCAGGGAAAGAAAGGAGAGAGAGTGCTTTATCATACAATATTTGCCCGTTTTCAGTCAATCATGGAACGCCCCTCGGGATGTGCCCTATAGGAGCGCAAGCCTTTTTCACAGAAGAGGTGGCACAGAACGAACTCTTCCAGATGAGGATGTTAGCGAATAAGCTCTCAACTAATCTCGTACAATACAATAAAGTATTTGCCCTAAATGTTCACACCCCTCTCACTCTTGGGACTGACTTGCCCGTTGGAGAGCTACCGAACTGCCTTCCTTGCTTGCCTGGAATGAGAGGACAGACTGAGAGACAGACCGCAGGAAAGGAATTGGTTACTACAGACAGACCGGATGAAATAGCTGCGCTCACTCTTGCAGCGGTTATTGCTAACATAGGAAGTCTCACTCCCTCCAACCTTATTGTTAGACCGTTTCGCGCCCTACTCTTAACAAGTACGCTTCCTGCTTACTCTAAGTCCCAAAAACATCCAGTTGCTTATTATAGGATAGGACGCACATCCCGACCGGTAAAAGGAAAGAGCGAGATCTCCTTTCCTGTAGGCTTCTCCTGTGCTTAGTTCACTTAGCATGGAAAGAAGCTGAGCCGTGCTAGTAACATCGTGAGCGTGAACAGAGGTTATCAAGAGTTAGCTTGGGAACATGCCATGCCCTTAGCCTTAGTTGGAAGCTAAGCCAAAGCTAAGCTTGTAGGCTTGTAGAGAAAGCTATTGTGCAGGTATACCAACAATCCATGTTCATGAACAGTCTCCTTCGAACATCTGATTCACCTTAGGTCGGACACTTCACTTCAAGCTTAAACCTCCGTCTATGATCGGCTTGCTTTCTCGGTATCGTGAGTCTAAACTCTTTAAGCCGGCTAACTAATAGATAGAGATATAGCTCAGTAAACACGGGAATCACTTCGGCTTAAACACGGCTATGCTTCGCTCTTTTTAACTATCGCTAGTCTGTGAAAGAAGATTTCAATTTATGGTCACTTTCAGTCTAACCCGGATTTACTTAGTTAGTCGAGACTTGCTTCTTAGCGTGTAGTGGATCAACCAGGCTAGCTTTCCTGTAGTAGAGCGCGGGGAGAGTGACCATCATGGCCTTGAATAGGGTGTGCCTTTTATTCTGTACATTTTTTATGAGGAGTACTCTTGAATGTACTATACAGTAGGTTCTCAGTGCCCTAAGATCCCAATCCCAGATCGAATTCCAATCGCAGAATTGTTCTCAAGCGAATGGCTTTTACTCAACCTCAATTCATTCAGTTAGGACCTCCCTTTATGTCATTTCTTTCCTTGCCGGCGTGAGGAGTCAGATCGGATTATAGCACTTGCATGGAATCAGGGATAGTGGCTATTGTCTGCCTCTCTTGGAGCGATGATTCTTGTCCACTTCCTATTAAGATAAGGTTTCCATTCCGAAGTCTTTGCTGCTGTTAAAGGATTTCTTGCTACGCCCCTCTTCCTGATGCCTTTGCTTTGTGCATGGATTCCTTCTCACGAGTTGGATTCGAACCAACACCTCTTGCATTCAAAGAACTACCACATTCTTAATGTCGTGAGTTTTGGTAACCCGGTTCCTCCTCAGACAAAAAACTAATGAAGACTACATCCGGACTCGCCCTTACCAGCACATTCCACAGCTCAATAGCTACTCCTTTGGTCGATCCTTTCCTTCCGGTTTATTCCAAGGACTAATTTGAATGCCCAACCATCCAAACAACCCATACTAACTCCTAACTTTTTGTTATATTCCAATATTTATCGGATTAGTTTCCAATTCCTATGGGAATTCTAAATAATGAAACCGACCGCGATGAGTACTAGGGTCACGAAACCATAGGTAAAGACTGTTTCTCCACAAACCTTAACTTAAATTTCGATTAGGAGACACAATCGCAATGTGTATGAGTAAAAAATCTTGTTAATAAAAGGGGTCTGTTCTTCAATGGCTAAGCAAGGTAAGCGCAGCTGGTCCCAATAAAAAAAAGCAGTCTTCCTTTATTCCCACGGCGGATTCCCGATAAGCAGTCTCAACTCCACGGGTAACAGTAGCTTCCTGGGCCACTTACCCCAGCTGGCCTAGCTTTATGCCTGACTCTATGGCTTACTTGCTTCCCTTTCCCCTGCGTCGATAGCTGGACTCAACCAATTCAACACAAAACAGACAGAGGAATCTTGGACGTGATATCGAAGGTAATAGAACAAAGGAATGGAAGGGACCGGTCACTGGCAAGTCTGTTGGAAGAAGTCCTGTAAAAGAAAGGCCTAGAGTCGACCGAACTGTAAGGAGGGATCGCATAGACACTGGAGATAAGTCTTCTTGAACAGACTTAACCCAAAACTTCTTTGCGAATTCTAAAGCTCCAGAGTGAGAAATTCCACTATTCTCCTTGGATATAGAAAGTCCCATCATCCCCAAAAGTTTCTCATACGATTGAGCCACCTGAAGGTGTGCAATCACCACATCATCCCCAAGAACCGCATACTCACGAAAACACCCTTTGATGCCCGATAGTTCCGCAGCTAACCACACCACATAATGGTGGGAC
>JARVZY010007434.1:0-7500 GCA_030686995.1 Artemisia argyi | reverse complement strand
ACATGGAGGAGTGTGCATCTTTATGTTGGGTGTTCTTCTGTCGTGCGACCCGGCGGCTTATGTGCGACCTGTGGCCCACGCCTCCTATTTGTTCAGGGCGGGCGGCGTGAACTCTGATTCGATCCGGGTATTCAATCCCGCCGCTGAGATGCTCAGTTGACTCCTTAACCTTGATAGGAAGATGGCTTATTCAATAATTCGTGCATAAGGGTAAGGAACTTTGGATGAACTAATGCGAATGGGTGTAAGCCTCGCTGCTCGGAAACACCCAGTGCTGACCACACTGAGAGACACGAAAGCGCAGGTAACGCCAGTTGGCGAAGTGGCGTTAAGCATCCCTAGCGGTACGAAAAGAGAGGTCGTGATGATATCATCTACGTCCGTACCGCTCCTCGTGGAGTAGATCCCGCATCCAACCAAGTCTTTGACCAGGGAACGGGATAATTCCCACTACCGCTGGCAGGCCAGCCGGGCCGTGAGCACGGTGGGGACGGGCTTCCCAAAAAGCCAGCCCGGGCCGGGGTCAGTATAGAATGAAGGGGACGGCCCTAATGTTGTGTTGGCAAAGCCAACTTCTTGGGTTTCGGGCGGAGAAAAGCGGACGTGGGGACTCGGGTCGGGGCGCAGCGTAACTAAGGGATTCCATTTAGGGCGAGACAAAATGGGCGGGCACGGGCGGTCTGGTGTCCGAGCCGATTGGTCAGACGACGACTACTTCACTTATTAGATTAGTATTAGCCGCCTGTCCCGGAATGGGATGGAATAGAAAAAACGGGAATCGCTATCGGGTCGGTTTTTTGGGAGGGATAAGCTTGTGAAGAAGGGAGCTTATCCCCGCCCCGACTGTCAGCTGCTGGCTCTCTCCATCTCTCCTAAACTTCCCCCGGGTTTCGGCCCGAGCTGTATGAGGCAGAAACTCGTCCCACGTACGGTTCGGAGGCCGAGCCCCACCCCAGCAGTAAGGGTGCGGCTTAGGTTAACTAACACAAAGAAGATACAGTTCACTCAACGATTGCCTTTGGGTTCCGAACTCCATATGGGGAAGGAGCGTTGTTGTTTGCAAGGTATCGATTATTTACATGGACCCACTTCTCATTCAATTTGTGGGAATTTTCTGATCTATAAACCCTCCCCAACTAATGATCGGCTCATGTTTGAGGATGATGAATCACTTCGTGTCGACCTGTTGCCAATAAACTTTCCGGCCTCATATGAGAATGGAAAACTGGAGCATTTTCTGCATCGGTGGATGAAGAATCGCGAACATAAGAATTTCTGGTTGACCATGTTCCCAGAAAAAAGATACTTTCAAGAAACGACGAACACGACTGAAGTGGCTATACATACAAATCCATTTACGGATCTATATGCTCCGATTGGAACTTCCAGTTCCAGAACAGGTGGCTGGTATACTACCATAATGAAACTGCCTTTTATTTTTTTTATTCGGATCGGATTTATGTTGGCTTCGTTGGGAGGATCGCGTAGTTTGTTACGTCAGCTCCAAAAGGATAAGTTGCCTTGGAATCGATAAAGTTACGTGGAGTTCATAATTGCATAAAAGGAGTCAAAGTAAAGTAGTGGCTGCGGCGCGTTGAGGCACTTCTTCGACGGTTCCCGTACGCCCGGCCTGCCGGCCCGCTCTGAAGAATTCATGGGTCGGCAGGCGGGCGAGACAGAATGGGCGGGCACTACTAACCGAGCCAAGCCCAGTTCCCGCCGATAGGCGCAGGTAGCTTGCTTCCAAGCCTTGCCTTATATGATAGTTGTGGCCATGGCCCGAAGGAGCCTTAAGCACTTGTACAATGCTTCAAGTCAAGGCTCCCTCCCACTCGTTGCCCAGAGCCTTTACTTTCCATGTTTTTAGTCAAATGCGCGCTAGCGCGCTACAACTAGCACTTTTTTCTCTGATAGGCTCGCTTCTTCAAGCTCCGACCCTTATTGAAAAAAAAAAAAGCGCTAACGCGCCTTTACTTTTTTTTATTATATAATACCTTCTTTCTACTTCTTTCTCAAAGTCAAGCAAGCAACCTTTCGCCTTTCTTTTTTTGAGGAGATATAAAAAGAAGCAACCTTACTAAGCAAACGTAGGCTTGGGCTCGAAAGCAAGAAGCAATGGCTTTCGCGCTTGTTGGAGCTATTAAGCATCTTAGACTATTCCATTCCATTTTGAAGCTGGACAGAAAAGTGGAAACTTTCCGCGGGATCCTCTTTCTGCGGGATGCTCTTTTGCGCTACGATGGACTTTTTTACTCTTTAAGTGCGCCACTCCTTCTTTTGTCCTGTATCTGTAGCTGCTTTTCCCGCACTCTCTTTTATCCCGCCGAAGGTCCCCCCTTACGTAATAGGGGTTAAGTTAAGGGGGGTGCACACCGTGGTCAAATCTGCATGAAAAACCGCGGGGAATCATTAGTATTAAGTATTATGCTCCCGCACCCCCTATCTCTTAAAGGCTCTGCGCTCCCGCATTCTGATTGATCCTGTGCAATGTTGTAATCCTGCTGTTCCTTTATCCCCCGCTCCGCAGCTGCTGGAGACTTAGTCATATTTTGAGCCTTTTGCGGTACTGATTGATGTTATGGGGGATTACTTGGGTTGGCCGGACTGTTTGTTTGCGAAGGCCGAAGGACTTAAAAATGAGGTTTTTGGTGTTATTGGACAGAATTGGTGCCGTTTTCCCACGCCTCATTTTCCATAATATGATTATGAGCTGCAGAACGCTTGAAGCTGGAATTTGAGCATTGAATTTGGAACACAGGCCAAACTACGCTCCTAGGCTCCCTTCTTCGAGGTTGATTCCCCCAGATCAAATGACAAGGAGCCAAAAGCGAAGATGGCAGCGGAGGAATCTGATGGCTAGGCGAATGGGGGGTTGAATACTCCGAGTCAACAGGGTTGGTTGGAAAGCCTCAGAAGAGCCGTGATAAAGAACAGTCTCGGAATAAGGAGCCCGAAGGGAAATCAAAGCGGGATATGGATCAAATCCTCCTCCCCCAAAATGTACCAAACTCAACATAGATGGATCAGCTGCTATGGGAGAGAGTGCAGGTGGTGGTATCCTGAGAAAGAGTTAAGGTCCAATTTTTTTTTCCTTCTCTTCATTCTATCACAATGGTACTAACATGATGGCTGAGACTAGAGCTCTCAGAGATGGGTTCAAACTATGTTCTGATAAGGGCATCCAAGTGAATGACATCGAATCTGATTCCAAAGTTATGGTGGACTCCATCCTTGGTCTTATATCCACCCCTTGACATGTGCTTTACTTGATCAGAGAATGCATCAGCTTATTGTCTTCTGGCATGATGGTTTCTCACATCTATAGACAAGGCAACTCAATTGCAGACAGACTGGCTTCTCATGCTTACTCTCACAGGTCTGATTGCATCGTTGAAGCTGCTTCTTTTCTCTTGCAAACAAGCCTACTACAATGACAAGGAAGGCCTTTACTCTTATTCCTGTTCCCGGAATGCTTTCTTTCATCAAAGTCACGTAAGAAATAGAAAACGTACAACTCGTACAACTAAAGGCTTGTCAATTCTTGGTGTCATACTCACTCGAAAATGATGGGTGTCAGAATTTCTCACTTTTCAGGCAGTCTCATCCGTGTAAGAATTAGGAATTCCTCTTCCAACTCGTCCCAGAATGGGCGTTATGGCAAAGAACAAGAAGAAAACTAAAGGGGAAATTTGTCCAATAGTCACAAATGGTGCCTCCACAGGTTGACATCCGATCCAACCTAGTAGTAAGCGATCCGCCAAAAGCAACCAAAATATTCCTTGGTGAATCGGGCGAAAACTTGAACTACGTACATACATACTTTTAAAAAAAGGTAAAGCCAACAGACATATAAAAACTGGTGCTATTGCGGCTACACCTCCCGCTTTGTCAGGTATACTACGAAGAATGGCATGGATCGGTAGGAAATACCATTCCGGTACAATATGAGGCGGGGTGGGCATCGGATTAGCAGGTATATAATTGTCGGGATGCCCCAAAACATTAGGAGCATAAAAAATAAAAATGGAAGAAAAGATAGCAAAAGCTACCCAACCTACTAGATCCTTTACATAAAAATAAGGGTAAGAAGCAATTTTATCCATCTCTGAATGTACACCCAATGGATTATTTGATCCATATTGATGCAATGCGGCCAGATGAAGAAGACTGGCGCCTACTAAAAGAAAGGGGAGTAAATGATGAAGACTAAAAAAACGATTTAAGGTGGCATTGTCCACGGAGAAACCACCCCAAAGCCAAGTCACTATGGTATCTCCTACTACAGGTATGGCGCTAGCTAAGCTTGTAATTACTGTAGCCCCCCAAAAGCTCATCTGACCCCAAGGTGGTACGTATCCTATAAAAGCTGTCACAATCATTAATAGTAAGATTACAACTCCGACACACCGAACAAATTCCCTAGGGCTGCTATAACTCGCATGATATAGACCACGAAAAAGATGAAGGTGAACCACAATGAGAAACATACTTGCCCCATTAGCATGCATATAACGGAGCAACCAGCCCCCTTCAACATCTCTCATAATGTGTTCTACGCTGTTGAAAGCTAGATCCACATGAGGTGTGTAATGCATAGCTAAAAAAACGCCAGTCACTATCTGAATGACTAAACAAATACCAGCTAACGGACCGAACCCCCACCAATAACTAAGATTGCTCGGGGTTGGATAATCTATCAAATGCTGATTAAGTATGGAGAATATAGGTTGTTTAAGAATCGATAATCGTTGGTTCCTTATAGTCATTTATTTTTCTTTTTTAGAAAGAGAACTCTGGTTCCCTCACCTTTTAGCGTTCTGGGGCCTTTATATAAATAGAATATAAAAAAAAAGATATCAAATTAAAGTACCCTTAGAGTAGGGCGAAAGAAAGTCAATATGAGATTTGCGTTGGTTTTTCCAACGAAACAGTGAAAGATGCTGTTTTATACATAGTTGATTAGATCAAGCAAATTCAGCAGCTCCTCGCATCCCCAACTACGAGTGCCACATAACATCACATCATAGTAGGCATCCGTCAGAAAGCCGTGCTGAATAGCTTCATCACCAAGCATTGCCAGAACAAGGTCCGGCATGGTCCATTCTGGGGGTAAGACCCTCCCGGCTTCATGCACACACTTGCTGTATTCCTCACAAATTCTCTGAAACAATTGGTCAAAGTCAGGCGGAGCACTCTCCGCCTCGGACGCAGTTGACAAACTAGGGGAAGCCCCCGAAGAAGGGAAGGAAGTAAAATCGGTATACATGAGAAAGTCCATCTCGCGAGGCGTTGGATCCCCATAGAGTAGAAGTTCCGCACTATTCATGGCGTTTGGCGCATTCTTTGACTGCTCTGCTCCCGCAAAAAAACGGGAAAAGACTTTTCGTAAATCGCCGGCGGTTGGTCCGGAAAGACATGGGACTTTTTGGGCGTAAAAGTGCTTCTCTTACGAAATTACGAGTTGGATGAACAGATCGCTCCTAAAGGTTTAATAAGACATTAGATTCTCATTCATCAATAACTCGACTTCCTGCTTCTCACATGGAAGGGTCCGGTCCGGAAGAAGAGGAAAAGGAGTTCACCTCAAATCAAGGCAACGCGCACTCAATCCATCTATCCTGTCTGATTGAGAAAGTCTTTAGGTTCCAGAGTTCCGACCTATAAAGGAGTGAAACCGCTTCCAAAGACTCAGCGATAGGGTAGGGCGTAGTGACTACTCAGATGAAAGCTTCGGAGGAAGCATGGTGTTAAACGAGGTCGGTGAAGCATACCTTCCATCCAGTGCTATGTTTGCAAGAGAAGGTGTGATCGTAGGAGCTCAACCTGTTGCCGGTGGTTTGAGACATAATCGCTGCTAGGGGAATAAAAGGGTTGGTCCTATCCGCTTTTAGAGTGATCGCAGACTTAAGTAGGTCCCTGAGAGTCCTCGCATCACAGCCTGCTCTTATACAATTCCAAAGCATTCTTTTCATAGGCTTACTAACTACTGGATACAAGTATAGGGTATACTGGTTCTAAGCCTACCTTTTCTTTTTCTTACTCGCTGACAACCTTGCTTACTTTGAACTTTTTCTTAAGCTTGGCAGACTAGCTCCTAACTTCCTTGATAGAGCGATGAGCTTACTTAAATAGAGTGCTATCCTCAGTAATTACTTAAAAGAGAACCTTGCACCAGAACGAGGCTTACTCAGACTCTTACTTCGGGATAGCTGCTTTAGAACCTAACCTTATTTTTACTTCTAGGGTTTGCTGGTTCTAAAACCTGTCTCCCCTTTTTTTGAGGAAGTAAGGAAGTGGATAAACCTTATAACCCTGTAGGAGTAGGAGCCAGCTAATCCCTCTATCAGTCTAACCCCGCGAGCAAGGCGAAGAGTGCCCTAGGGTCCGTCCCGGGATGCTCACTACGACCTGCTGATACTCCCCCGCAGTAGGAGCGGACTGAGTCGGTACTCGTCTACGAGAGGTGCACTCGTATGCCTTTCGAGGCTCCCCCCTTGGAAATATTCTCTCGGCAGAACAAAACCTCTTTCTGTTGCGGAAAAAAACCTACTTTAGATCCGCTAGAACATGTAGATCTATTAGACTACAAAGAAAGAAATTGGTAGCAAGAGAACTGTCTCTAAACCACTAAAGCACCTACAATAATCAGTAATAAATCAGTCTACCTACGGTACATTGTAGAGAGACGTTCGACTCCACGCTTCCAGCTACGAAATTCAAGCAATAAGGGCCGGTGCCACCCACTATTCTAGTTAGACTAGGAAATTTCCCCTCGCCTCTGGTTAGTTAATTCTTATATAAGTATAAGCGGGTTTAAGCTTAGAAGAAAAGAAAGCACCAGGCTTAGAACGGGCATGGAACACAGGATTGGCTGCCAAGTGTGTAAGGCTAGCATTAGAACAGAGCCGGAGAAATTGATAGCGAAATGGCACCGCTAGATCGCGTAGCAAGTAAGAAATAAAAGTGCAAAGGTAGTAAAGGCGAGTGCCTTCTGCTTCGGCACTAAGCCTGGAAAGAGTCGGTTGCTTTATGGCTTTCTAAGGCTGTTTAAAGGTTGCTGAGGTTTTATGGGTCTATAGGTTTGGAACCCTCTTATTATTATCCTCTACCATTCCCTGTTTCCGGATCAACATCTAAAACAGCTAGGGCTCGGGTCTATCTGCATGTGGCTGGGGTCCCAACAGCGGGAGAAGAAGAATAGTTCTGGCAAATTCTGGGATCCACTATCGCTTCTAGTCTTCTTGTGATCTACAGGTTAGCTTTCTAAGTCTCATTCAATCCATTTCGTCTTAGGCTCAAGGGAAGGAAAGCTCGAAAACTTCCTCTCGCCAACCCCGAGTTCAGTAGGAAAGCCCGAGCGATAGAGCGTATCAGCTACACCTTAGCATTAGTAATATAATTTTTTTCTTATACACTTGTTATTGAAGGATTTATTTTAGTTGACTTTCAATTAGGACAAAGTGCAAATCAAAGTCTGAAGAGTGTTCGTTCCCAATCCTA